>JANHGC010001615.1:335809-346176 GCA_027560395.1 Boaedon fuliginosus
CCTCGAGTTCCCCATTGGGGGAAGAGAGGCGGGGTATAAATCAAATAAATAAATAAATAAATAAATAAATAAATATTATTCCTGTTGAAATATGATATATAAATAATATATTTCATTAATATATATTCTTTATTGTATTTTATTCTTGCAACCAATGTACTGATTAATGATAAAAATGAAATCCAAATTACAGTGTTTACCTGTCGGGCAGTGACTTGTTGTAAAGCATTCTGGCACTTGGTAAAGCAGGGATCCTTCATAATTATCATAATAACAGGCATTTGTTTATCTATAAGAGCCAATGGTCCGTGCTTCAGTTCTCCAGCCAGGATGCCTTCAGAATGCATATATGTAATCTCTTTGATTTTCTGCAAAGCAAATTAAAGACAATCACGAAGGACAAAATAAAAATGCATTAGGTTGCTGATAACAATTAAACTGACCAAATGAAATCAAAGTCAGAACCCCAAAGCTGCTTTTTGCTTGCCCAAATTTTAATTAGTGATTAGTAATTAGTAATTATGATATGCAATTTTGGGAATTGCCTAGGTAATATACATTCTAATTCTTAAATTCAAAGCTAACATATATGTGTTGAGTCTAAGATGAAGAATCCCAAGTAATAACCATCTATTAAAACAATCATGTATCCTTTCAGCACACTTTAAAATTTATTCTATGGATTTCTCTCTGTAGATTTCAAAGTTTAAGGAACAGGCTGTGCAAAGCATCAATAATTTTGTATAAATTGGGGCTGTAGATGTGTAGGTGAACAAATAATTTCTGATCTGAAACACATATCAATCTTTTTATTTTCTCCAAAGCACTATTTAGAAATATTTTTACATATAGCTTATAAGTTAGTTGTACTTTTGAAAAACTCAAAGTTAAGGATTCATACCAGTGCCCCTTCCAAGCAAGTGGCATAATTATATCCACGACCCATAACCAAAAGTGATCGTTGTTTATATAGTTCAAGTGCCAGATCGTGTATTTTCTCATCCAAAGACAGTACTTCTTTAATCATCTCTGTCAACAAATGAAAACTGAGAATTAATTTCATTCTTGCAATACTATCTAATATTTCAAAATATTTCAAAATACTAAAATTGCAGATTTAGATCATATCAATTAATTCCTCTGCTTTAGAGTATAAAACATACTATTTTACCCTTGGATAGCACCTAATATTTTTTTATGAAATTTTAGATTGTTACTAGTTTCAACAGTTCTTTGTTTATTTACTTTATTTTTATTTATTTTATTAGATTTATACCCCACCTCTCTTCCCCGGGGGTTTATCCTGAACCCCTGAATAGTTTTTAACCTTCACTAAAGACTCACATTTGAGAAAGAGAGAGAGAGAGAGATTAATTTAAAAAGCAGAGCTCTTACCTCAATGTACACAAATGTAAACATTTATATACATTTATTTACATAAATGTAAATTTGGCCATCTATTAACTACATCCCACATTCACCTTCAAAGCATGATTCTATTTTATAAGACTGAAGTCCAGTTTTATTCTCTTATCTTTTTCTCAACAGAGAAATTAAAGTGCAAGCAAATAATAAGAATCCTATACCTTTCAAATACCTTTTAAAATTACAAAATCAAAAATTGATTTAAAAGCTCCTGACAATATTTTTTTTCCTTGTCACAGCAAACGGTAATTTCCCATATGAACATACCAGGTAATGACTTTAAACTACTTATGATCTCCTGTCTTCTTTTTTGCAAGGATATCCTGTCTTCCGACATCATCAGACCAAACAGCACAAGAGAAATGAACTGGCTGGTATAAGCCTGAAGAGTTAAAAAAATCCTTTATTTGTTTGTATAGTGTATGATCATAAGACTATTAGCATCTGCTTTGGTGAAACAAGAAGGACCACACTATAACACATGACTATTATTTATTTATTTATTTGGATTTATACCCCGCCTCATTTCCCCGGTCAAGGTCTATGGGTATCAGATCCTGGCTCAATCACTCATATCCATAAGTAAAGCTGCAGAAGGGATGCTTTAAAATCCTGGATAGTCTCTATACAGGGATATCAAACTCAAGTCCCGCCGAGTGCTTAGATCTGGTTCATGGGACTGCTCTGGAAAAAAAAATGAAGGACTGTTCCCCAAGGGCTCTGCCAACTCGGGAGGACCACAGCCTCCTGCAGCCCTCTGCCAGAAAAAATAGATCTCGGGGAGACTGCACGTGCCCCCACAAGTTCTATTTTCACTGGCAAAGAGCTGCAGAAGGCCGTCATGGCTAAAAACAGAGCCTGGGCGGGTCGAGTGACATTAAGCTGGCCATGCTTACACTTACCACACCTACCCTGGCCACACCTACCCTGACCTCCCTGATTCCCCCCCCCACCGTGGTCAAACACAACCCTGATGCAGCCCTCAATGAAATCAAGTTTGACACCCCTGTTCTATAGTATAGATAGTATTGACAGTTTCTTGCAACACAATGCTTTCTTAACAAGGAAGATACGTTACTGCTGCTCCAGGCAATACCAACGCTATGATTTGGTCCAAAAGAGAAGAAGGTCAATTACAAAAAAAAAAATTACCTTTGTACTTGCAACACCAATTTCAGGTCCTGCATTGATATGTACACCACAATCTGTATCCCTGGATATTGAACTTCCCACCGTGTTTGTAATGCCAACGGTCAAAGCTCGACGATTCTTACAATACTGTAAAGCCATCAATGTATCAGCAGTTTCTCCTTTAACACATTATGACAATGACATTATTACTTAGATTAAGAATGGCAGTTAAATTTAGAATGGTCTGACCTGCTCTATTCATCATGATACTGAACAACTTTCCTGTTTTGTGAACTTGCCCAAGTGTTATGTTTCTTGTTTTGGCTGTTTTAAGTAGGAAGTGAGAATTATCCTCAAAAATCTTTAAAAACGACTGCCATCCATCTGTTCAGTTTTAGTAGGATATAAAATATCCTCAAGTCAGGAGAAGATTTGTGTTTTAGACTGCAAAATCCAATCTTAAATTGGCCCCAGAAATAGAAGAAATGTTTTCTTTAAAATACAGACACAGTTTTGAAAAGCTTACATTTCAAAACTGCCAGATGCAGTTTCTGAGACACTCAATGAAAAGCCCATTACACCAATAATAAAAATCAACATGAATTATGGTAACAAGGTCTTCCTCTTGCATGTAATGTAAATACAATTAAAAGCTTGCAAAAGCTTGCAATTAAAGTAATAATATATACCAAAAAGCACATTTGTCAAATTCCCAATATTTCCCAAATTAAAATTTAAGGCAATTTACCTGACTGGCTGATAAAAAAGCACACATCATCTCGAAATACAGGGGTATTCCGATCCAGAAAATCACTAGCTAGTTCCACCATGACAGGTAGCTCAGTCAGTTCTTCCAAAACTTGTCGTGTCTGAATAAACATAAAAACAATGCATCTAGCTTTAATTCTTTTGTGACATCATGTCAGATTAGCATATTAGTGAAGTGAAGCAAAATGAATCAGTTTTGTAGGAATAATGCAAATTAATCCTTTAACACTCAAATGTTTATGATGAAATAGACTTGGCCCAGGTTGTCAAACAAGTGAGATAGGCCTGTATACATACACTCTGATTATTTATTCAACTATATGCTGAATATATTCCTTGGGTTATGACAGGAATTTGGACCATTAGTCAAAAAATATAACACAGACAAGCATTTGATAGAACAGCCTTGAAGCATTATATATCCAGGATTTGGCTGCACCTACAAAGATCAGAATCATGTAGATTTGTAACAGTTTGTGGAAGCAATATTTGCACTTTGAAGATGCAGGATGGTAAGAGTTTCAACACTTTTGAACTCTGAAGGTGAGGAAGACTCCTGGGAATGCCACGGGGAGGCAGGAAAACATAAGGATAATCAAATCAAGCCAGAGTTTTCAGTCAAGACACAAATGGCCAGGTTCAAATTATCATACTTGTGGCACATTATGCAAATGCATCATTCTCGGGAGCAGTTTATAATAAGGCTTCCTTGCTGCTTTTGAAGCTTGGTTGTTGCAGATGTTTTATTATCCAAACTTCAGTGCTAGACTAGTTTAGATGTTATCTAGTTTAGGTAATGAAACATCTCCAAGAAAACAGTGAAGCTCAGAGACCACCAAGGATCCCTGAGCTACAAATATTCTCCTTTATGAAGTTTATAATGCTGGAAAAGATGGAATGAAAGAGAAAGAGGATAACAAATAACAGGTGGATGGATTCAATTGCACTGGTGATATAATTATGTACTATTGGAAAATCTGAAGGACCAAGCTGGAATCAACATCAACTCAATAAAAGAAATTCATAGTTCTCTGATTAATACCACTCCAAAAGCTTGCTCTTTAAAACATAGAAAACTCCTATAAACATACTATGAAGAAATTTATTACATGTTTTCATATGTTGAAATATTTTAAACTTACGGCCACAGCAGCATGATAACTGGTTCCACATCCTATAATTATTAATCGACGGCATCTTCTGATTTCTTTCAAGTGATCTTTCAAACCACCTAAAAGAACTAGAATTTCCACAAAACAGAAATGATAGGAAGACTTTAGTTCCAGGCAAGTTCCTATCAAACATCAATAGTAACATTAACGGAATTAGAATTTTCGTCGCATTTACCTTTGTTGGTTTCAAAGTTCACTCGTCCTCTCATAGTATTGAAAACTGATTCTGGTTGTTCAAATATTTCCTTCTGCATGAAAGCACTGAAATTCCCTGTGTTGTCATTTGAATAAAAATGGTCTGTTAATGTTACTATTTAATCAAGGATGGTATTTACAGCAAAATAAACTGGGACAGAAGGGCAGTTTCAGTCACAAGCCAAATTGCTTACACTTGGTTAAAGGAATGCCTATTCCCATATGATGTGACTATGACGAGAGCCTTCCTTGGGCCCTTTTTGCTGTTATATTACCAAACAAAGGCTGTACTTCCAAGGATTAGATTTTTTACTAACATTTAATTTTCAGGACCAGTTAAAGAGGTTTTTTTTAAAAAAATAATAATAATAGGACCTGTAGATCAGATAAGGAAGACTGAACATCTTTTTTAAAACATACTCGTCTTACAACCTTAATAGAGCCTGGAATTTCCATTATATATCGTGACAGTTGTAAGTCAAAGTACCCAGGTGACCAACCCCATTTTATGATACATGATATATTTTGTGGCAGTCTTAAATGCCAGTTTACAGCAAAAAGAGCCATAAATCAGGCCATATGACTGTGGGACACTGCAAACCACCCTAAACTCGGGTGAGTTGCTGAACAATGCAATCATTCTGCAGTGGGGATGAGTCTTTTGGAACTTCAAATTCAGATCATAAGTACCTTTTGGAGGATTTGCTGTAATTTCACTGCAGACTCATTAAGTGATTGATCATAAGTCAAGGACTATATCAGTACCATGGTTTACCTCATGGGATTTCAAAATGATATTGTTTATATTTAGACATGAATTTATAAGTATAAAAAGGGTCTAATACCATACATTTTTTTAGTTTTATAATAGCAATATATAGACTACATTGGTATTCCTATAAATCTCCAATGCAAGATAGGTAGAATATAAATGGTTTCAGTGTTTATTTGTTTATATGTATATACTATTCAATCGCAGATGATACACAGAAGCCTTAATAACTTTACAACCAAAATTAACACAAAACAGTACCTAGGAGGTCTTCCAGAACAACTCTCTATGGAAAAAGATCCATGAAAAAAAATATTTCAAGCCCTTCCAAAAATGGGAATGGTAGTGGAAAGTGTATTTCCAGAAGGATGAATTCTACAGTTTTGGCTAACTCCATAAAGTCCATCCTGCTAACTTCTCACACCCTCCTCGTGTAGATAAAATCCTTAACAGACCTGTTCTAGGTTGCTTTAGACAGGCTGGGCAGAATTATGTTGTAGATACAAGAAGTTAATTTATTACTATTAATTTGTTAAATTTATTTGCCTATTATTTTGTTGTGGATCCATAGGGTTTTATAGGTCATAATTAGCACTTTCGATACTTTCCCCCAATCAGTCAATTCTTTTTTGTGGCTAAGTCTGCATTTGAACTCTCATGGAAAAAGACTAAGTTGATACTAGGAAAAGCTGTTCTGCTGGGCTTACCCTTCATGATCTGCTGCAGCTCCATTTGCAAAGTTTGAATGGCTCGAGATGGGTCATCGGTAGCAGCACGTTTTAGCCGATGAATGGAAAGCTTTCCATCAGCCACTGCTGCAATATCATCATCTTCCAGAAAAATAACTCTGTTGGTGTGCTCAATTATGGCACTGCAAAAAAATAAAAAATAAAAATATCCAGGTTAAGGTGTGCACTTTCAAGCTTTGTTCTGTGAGTGTACATAAAAGCTATAAATAACCAGAAGCATGAATTATGCATCATTCATTTCTTGACTGCAACACATACATGTCAGGTCATACAGATCATCTGCACAATCTAAAGAATCTGGAATCTGCATAGAGCTATTAGGAAAAGTTTGTATTCTTTGTTATTGTATTATTGACATTCCCACATCCCTAATTGTACTATATAAGACCATGCTGAACACACTTTTATGAATTACCATTTAGATTTAGAATCAAAGGCTATTTCTCCTTGGATATGACGAAGCAGGAACATTTCACCAATTTTTCCAGAATTATTTTGCACCATTGGTTAACTAAAAATCAGGATTTAGAGCAGCTTTACAAAGCAGCTTTAAAAGGTGCTTGACAAACAATTGGGTTGAGCTAAGGACCCCTCTTCGAACAATGAAATACCCTCATCACCCAGAACAGTGACCACCACTCTCTAGTTCTCTGCATTTGCATCCTTGGACAGGACATCCTCTGGAAATGTCAACAAAGCAGCTGGGGAAAATTGCTGAAGCAGCTGAATTCAGCCTCACACAATCTGCGGCTATTTCATTGTTTCACTTGGGCTCCCATGCTTTGCACAATCCTGCTAAAGCTACACATCATTATGTCTGTTACCTTGCATCCGAAGCAAAGAAAAATTCAACTGCTTTATCACCCACAGCATGAAGGCAAGTTGAACTGTCCAGTCTTTTCATTTGAGTTTTGCATATGTTCTTTACATTTTCTATATTACCTATCATTGAAAAAGCATGCACATGTAACATCAGCAGTGAGTACCCGAATTCATCAGAGTTGAAATCAAATTATTGAAATTCATAAATTATACCAGAATAATTACTACCGTATTAAAAATTACTAAAAAAATTAGGCAAGAATGTTATGCATACACACCATTTTAATTTCAATGCTTAAATATAAAAGTTGGCAGAATTTTGAAGTAAGGGTTTATTTAATATACTGTAGTTAGTACTTTAGTACCATGGATTTGTAGTTAATGGACTGATAAGAAAGAATTCTGGCCAATACAATCAGTTCCCTCTCCCCCACAACCCTCAACCCTCCCAAAATACAGGGATGATGATAGTACTATAACAACTTACATGTTCGATATAAAATGGGAATTTGTTCTGTGGAGAGCTTGGATTCACTACGAACTCCAATAAGTAGAGGACTCCCCCTCCTGACAAGTGATAAAACAACAATGAAAGTCGTTATGTTCATTTTAAGAAATACATTCAGGTATTTTTACTTCCATGAAGGATCTAAATCTTGGGTGTAAGTTCTCTGCTGATATCTATTTATCAACCATCATAGCCCAATTTATAGTTTTATTTACTTACCTGGTAGCAACAGCTTCCCCTGGATAATGGATACTTTTGAATACCAGCGCAAATGCACCTTCCTACGTAAGAGGAACATTAATATTAAAAAAGGAATGAATGGGATGCATTTCAAAATTATCTAAAGAATGAGTAAGATCATATATTAGTCAAAATTCCCTTTTCATATATTTCATGATCTCTAATAAAGGAGTAAATAAAAAAAGTAGCAAATACACTTCATTCACTGATGACAATGTTGGCATATACTTAGGGGGATGATCCCCAATTAACTCCATCAGATATAATTCTAAGGATGAACAAATTAGCTTCCTGATCATCAGTGGGAAGACTTGTATTTTTAATTCACGTCCAGCTGTAGAATCCATATATTGAGCTCTATTAGATGATTATTCATAGGCTGCAGCCTGACCCTTGACATCAGATTGATAATTCTAAAGGAAAACTATTATAGACTATAGGAATGCATCTGGACTTCATTTGGGTTTATGTCTCCCTTTTCTGGAGAAGCAGATGTTTTTGTGAAAAAGAAAATATAGCAAGGCATTTTGAAAAGGATACTCTCTTTTTAAAACACACCCAACAACTTCATTTCATTAAACTTGGTAGGTGAAGGATAATTCAATATTACGTAAACATTACCAATGCTAGGAAATAAGAGAATCTCCCACTCACCAGCTGCTGAATGACTCTCTCAACCAAGACAGAAAAATTCATGTCTTCAGTTTCTTTATTATCATATACATATTTGATCAACTTTGGAATTGTTTCAGTATCTGTTTCAGATTCAAATTCATAACCTTTGGTCTCCTAGAATGTTTTAAACAAAACGTTAGATCCGAGTTTCTTACCTCAGGCTGTTTTCATTCATGCGCAATAGCGTCAAGGGACATCTAATGCCTTGATCACTATTGCTCTAGTCTAGTTCCAGCTCCCCAGTATGAGCACATTCGCAAGCTAGATTTTATTTATTAGGACTTTATTAAACATGCCATGGAAACAGCATGAAATAAAGGCTGCCTCATAACAATATAGAATCACAAGATTAATTCCTGCCAGAAACAAGACTGTTATTCTCTAGCTCAGTGTTAGCCATTTCAACATCTTAACACCCCACAATTAGCCATTTTAACATCTGGGTTGGGGAATCTGGGATCTGAACTCCACACATCTTAAAGATGCCACGGTTGAGAAATGCTGCTCTAGTTGATATCCATACTGCCCCATGCTAACACTGGGATCGCATAGGAAGGAAGAGGAAAAAGCTGTAAACAAAGCACTCTCTTAGGGGGCACTGAATCTGGAACTCGTCATTCGGCATTAAATCTAATGGCAGACAAGGACAGATTTCTCTAAAGAACTAAAGCTTTACTTCTACCCATGTTTCTGTGACAGTAAGACCATGTCTTATTTTCTTGAAAATAAGACTTGAAAATAAGTACTTGGGCTTATTTTCAAGGAGCGTCTTACTTTTTTTGAGGGAGAAGAACACACTGTCAGACTCAGAAGCCAGGGATCCTGCAGGCATCTGGGCACATAAAGGCCGCAAAAATCCCCAGACTTATTTTTGAGGTAGGGATAATATTAGGCCCACCCCCAAAAAATTAGAGTTGGGCTTATTATTGGGGTGGGTCATGTTTTCTGAGAAACAGGGTACATATAAAAATAACTCCTGCCACACAGTTTGGAGTGACATAATTTTACTATATGGATTAGATTACTGTCAGCTTACCAAAAACTTCCGTAGGTCTTTGTAATTTGTAATGATTCCATTATGGATAACAACAAATTCTGAAAGGAACATGTATGGAAATAAATAAGTAGGTAAGAGCAAACAATGAGACTCAAAAAATGAATTGAAGCTATATATTTATTAAATTGGCACGAGACTGCCAAGGAGACTGACAATGAACAGCCAGTTCCAGAGTTGCAAGATGAACTGCTGAGCAGCTTCAGGGAGAGGCGGAAGCACCACCAGTAACCAGGAGACATAAAATGAGAAGTCTGAGCTGCTACCCTCTCCTACTCCAAGGGCTTGTCATGCGATGAGCAGACCAAAGCCATTCTACAAGGCTCCTTGCCCTTCCAAATGAGACACACTGGGCTGTTTTCAATTTGGGACTCTCTCATGGCAAGCTTGCTTGACTTTGGGTGACTTAATTTTTCTAGTGTGCCTATCTGTGTGTGTGTATATGCACATTTGCACTCATATTTCCTTTCTTGTTCATTTGCTT
This sequence comes from Boaedon fuliginosus, assembly GCA_027560395.1. Lineage (NCBI taxonomy): Eukaryota > Metazoa > Chordata > Lepidosauria > Squamata > Lamprophiidae > Boaedon > Boaedon fuliginosus. The sequence continues at coordinate 345,805 of JANHGC010001615.1, forward strand.
CAAAAACTTCTGCATGAAGTTTGCAACCACCTTTCTGTGTTTGTGAATGCATAGCTTGAGACAGAGCACAATAGATGGCAAGTAGTGTAACTAAACTAGTAAAGTTTTGGTTTAAAAATCAAGAGGATATTGATTGTTTGTAGAATATTGTTTGGAGAATATTGGATACTCGAAAGCCAGCAAATCCAGGTCCTTGTCTTTCATGTGTCAGGAATATTACACATGCAAAATTGCTTTCTGAATCACCTAGCTCATTTAACATACACGAATACATGATAGTGGTTTGTTGGTTTCAACAACTACATCTAAAGATTTGGGGGGGGGGGGTTTCCAGAAATTACCTACCATTAATTTTATCTCATCGTTGGGGAT
>JANHGC010001615.1:426388-437539 GCA_027560395.1 Boaedon fuliginosus
CCAGCAACGCTGGCTGGGGAATTCTGGGAGTTGAAGTCCACTCATCTTAAAATGGCTGACGTTGGGAAACACTGGTTCAATGTCTTCTTATAGGCTTCCAATGTTGGAGCACCCACAATTTCTATGGTCAAGCCATACCACTGGTTAATTATTCTCACTCTCAGGACATTTCTCCTTAGATCTAGGTTGGTTCTCTCCTTGATTACTGTTCATCCATTGGTTCTTGTTCTGCCTTCTAGTCCTTTGGAAAATAGGCTGACCCTTCTCTTCTTTGTGGCAGCCCCTTAGATGTTGAAACACTGCTATCATATCACCCTTAGTCCTTCCTTTCATTAGGCTGGACATCCCCAATTCCTGCCACCGTTCTTCATATATTTTAGCCTCCAATCCCCTCATTATCTTTGTGGCTCTTCTCTGCACTCTTTCTAGTGTCTCAACATCTTTTTTGTATCATGGCAACCAAAACTGGATGCAGTAATCCAAGTGTGGTCTTACCAAGGCATTATAAAAATGGTATTAACCAAATGCCAGTTCCCACTCTGGTCCTTCAGCCCTTGCTATAATTTGGTTTTAAATGCCCTGTACAGTTGGGTGAGAAGTGACTTCCTCTCAATTTCTTGGAGCAGGACATAAATTATAGGTAGTCCTCAGCTTACAACTATTCCTTGACCATTCAAAATTACAATGGCACTGAAGAAACTGACTTATGACCAGTTCTCACACTTATGACCATTGCAGGATCCCTACAGTCATGTGATCCTTCTTGAGCTTGCTTGGCAACTCACATGTATTTATTTGCAAGTCCCAGGCTCCTGGGATTGTCATTTGCAACCTTCCTAGGAAGCTTCTGATAAGCAAAGTCAATGGCGGAAGTCAAATTAATCTAAAGACAATGTTATTCACTTCGCTCTGCTGATTCTCTTAACAACCCTGAGAAAAAAGGTTGTAAAATGGGACACAACTCATTTAACAATCGCTTTGCTAAGCAAAGCCATTGTTCTGACCTAGGCTTCACGAAATCACGAAGCAGACTCCCCGTCCCGACAAAACCCCTTTTTTATTAGGTCTATGTGAATTCCTCTCATTCACATCCAGCAAAGTCCCGGCAAACAGTCTTTCAAGATTGATTTACAACTATAGACCTTATCAGGCTTGGAGAGTTGCCAGGCCAATAGCTTCCAAGTGCAACGCTGTGACAGAAAATACTTGGCAAGGTGGCATGAACAAATCTTCACCCTAATTAAATCAACTAATTGTCTCTTGCAAACACCATTCCCCTTTCGCTCCTCTTTATTCCCTATGGAAGGGGCCATTCATATCCACTGCCTTTACTCCAGAGTCAACCCTTGTTCCTTAACTGTTCCCTTCTCCTGGCAGCTCTGCACATGCGCTTATTGGGAACAGGCTGCAGCTGTTCTTTTGCCTCACTGATCTCCGACTCTGAAGGCAGCTGATAACTGTCAGACGGCCCTGGCCCCATCCCTGCCACCGACGCAGAGCACTCATCAAAGCCTTTCCCAGACTCCAGAACTGGCCCATGTTCCTCCCCAACCTCCTCACTCTCTGAGTCTTCCACCAGCTCACCTGACTGCTGGCAGGCCACAACACTACTCGGGCAGCTTACAACAATAAAAACAGAAATAAAAACCAGTGTAAACGTAACAGTAGCAAAATAATGAAACAATGTAAATAATGTAAGATTTAAAGATGGGCGGGAGAAGCAGTAATGTGGGGCGAAGGTGAGGTTTGCTATCTGTTCGATATACAGGGATACTTGCTTTTTAAATATAAATTAGAGTACAATTTAGAAAAAATATTTAAAATTATATTTATTAGAATATATACATATATTATATATTCATATAATTAATTTATATGGTCTTGAGTGAAACTTTTTTCTCCGCAGCTCTGTTTTCTGTCATGTGTTACAATGTTCTGTGTGATAAATATGCTACTCGGCAGCTATATGGATATTGTCCATCATGGGCACTGAACTGGGAATACAGGAAAAAAGCTATAATGCAGGAAATTTTGAGTTGTAATGCTGACATCATAAGTCTTCAGGTAAGAAAGTGTATTTCCATTTGTAATATGATGATCACCTTTTAAAGCTGTTAATACATAAGTTATAATGCATTTTTTTCATCTGTAGTATCCCTCACTGCCTTTATCACTAAAGTGGGCCCTTAGCTTCTGCTTGTGAACTATTTGAAGGTAACCCCAGACAAATGAATACAGCAATAGTAAACAAGTACAATGAAGCTTAAATATTTTCTACCCCACCCCATAGTGAGAGGCACATGAAAGTCATTTCCTGATTTATCATTCATCTGTTGTGATTCAGTTGCTTTCCCATCTGTTTTAAGGATGGGCTACATGGTCACAGATGATGTGCCAAACTAACAGATGCATTGAAAAAAAAAGTTGCAGAGCTTCTCTGCTAGGGATTACATGGGCCTTGAAGCAGAAAACAGGAATTAGGGTCAACCGCGCTGGCTAGTGCACCAAGCCAGGGAAATGCTAATTTGTTTTTTGTGTTAAATGTAGCTTGTCATCTCATGAGTTTATATTATATTATAGCTTGTCATCTCATGAGTTTAAAGTGTCCATCAATAGATATAAATTGGATGCTTTCTAAATAGCAATTAAATAGGCAAAAATTGTCCAGATTTCCAGCTTTGCCTTTTGGAATTTCATTTCTCTTCTGTTCTTCAAATCTGTAGTTATTTCATTGTAACCTAATTTTTTTCTTACTGTTATGGACAGATTTTATGGACAGATAGGTAATCTAGTATTTTTAACTTATGTGATGCACTTATCACTAGAATTCTGGCATAAATAATAGCTCTCCTTCATGATACTTCTTTATCTCCTCATTTCTTGAGGAAACTACATATTATAGGTCCCATGTTTCTTAAGAGCTGTTCTTTATTGGTCTGGATTTTTCTGACCTTGAAAAATGTCAAAGGGAAATATTTTGTCCATAAATATAGAAGCTTTTATAGATGCATATTTTGTATATTCAAGTACTTGATGCATCATTAGCAGTGAACAAATAAAAGATTATTGCAGCTGCTAATGTGCTAAACTGAAAAGAATTGCTTAGAATTGAGCTCATGAATTTTAGGGTCTAGCTGCCATTCAACTTGATCTTTTGTAACTTCAGCGGACTCTAAATTAAATTCTTGATTAGTTGAAGGAACAAAATATTTTTTGTAATGACTGTTAGAGCTTACCATGAGATCTTGCAAATCCTATGTATTAATTGTTTTTGTACATTGTGTTGTTCTTCCTTCTCTGATGTATTTATCTTCTAATTTTATTTTTCACTTAAACAGTTATTCTATTGCTGACTGATAGCCTTTTTGAAGCTTTAGACTATTCAGTCAGTTACTATTGCAATTAGTTTAATTAGATTTGCACCCCTGTGCTTTAGATATATAATGTGCTTCATTCCAAGCTCAGTACAAAAGAGGCCCATATTAAAGCAGATTGAATTGGAACCTCCTCTTCACAGCAGAGAGTGTCATCTTTGTATTGTTAAATAAACCCCTGAGACATACAGCCAGCATGCAGAGAACAAAGGGAGCTAATCGCTCATTGACAGTCTCTCTATCAGCACCTAGTTTTAGCAGTTAACAAACATTTAGTTCTTTAACAGAGCAGGCCTACTGTTCCTCTGGAAAGACCAGAAGAAGCCTGGTAACCCAGCACAGAGATGTTGTGTGTTCACAATGAAGCATTGTTTTTTATTACAAAAATTACTTTGAAATTATTGCATTGCAGCTTAGCATTGCACTTAATAATTCTCTTACTAGGATGCGTTGATTAGGGAAAGAGAGATTGCACAGTACCATAAAATAAGCTGTTCTTTTGCCAGCAAGAAATAATGAAAAGCTCACAACCAGAAAAATGAACAGTCACACATATACAGGGCTCAAGTCAAGAAAAATTAAACCGAGCAGAAGCCTAGCAACACAGAAAGATAAGAAAAGCTCACTGAAAACCACAAAACAACATTGTCTCTGTTCTGACATTTTAAAATATTTTGGAATTCCAATACAATGCGGGGCAAAAGAGCATGGACCGGTTGTACCAAACTTAACAAACCAACACGGTGCGAAGTACTAGTAGTGCATTTTACACAAGCTCAACATCACTAGCAATATGCAAACACATATTTGAGTTGTTGTTAGTTGCGAAGTCATGTCTGACCCATCACGACCCCATGGACAACGTTCCTCCAGGCCTTCCTGTCCTCTACCATCCCCCGGAATCCATTTAACCTCGCACCAACTGCTTCGGTGACTCCATCCAGCCACCTCATTCTCTGTTGTCCCCTTCTTCTTTTGCCCTCAATTGCTCCCAGCATTAGGCTCTTCTCCAGTGAGATGACCAAAGTATTTGAGTTTCATCTTCAGGATCTGGCCTTCTAAAGAGCAGCTTGACCTTATTAGTATATTAGTGGGAATTATTGTTGAATTAAATCAGTTGCCTCTAGAGGAGATAGGTAACACACAAATCAATCAATCAATCAAATAAACAAAGTTGTTATTTTCTCTTACGCGTTGTCCTGTGATTCTACCTAGGCTTTAAAACTCTGATATTTGTGAAATTTTAAATTACAAACACAGAAATAACATGGAAATGTCCTGTTTTAGTTTTTGCAATCTTGGAATTCTGTAGGCAAATTCTACTTTTCACAACTGGAAAAGCAACCATGACAAGGAAAAAAATATGGAAAACTCTACATACAAACCTAAAAGTATTTATAAGGAATTTTCCCATGCCTCAGTGCAATTCATTTTGAGTATACATGTTTATGCTTTCATTATCTTGGATAAAATACTTTGGTTTAACATTCTTCATCCACACTGGTTTGCTTTATGGTGTATTTCAGATATAATTGGTTCAGAATTTCCAAGTTATGGGATAGACCAAGTTTGTCCTGCTCTTCCCTCCAGCCCAATGTCTTTTAATTCAGGGTTGTGCAATGATCAAAATATGATGGGAAATGTATTCAGCTTCCAAACCTTCTGGAGGATCACACAACGTCAAAACATTTATGTGCAGGATGTGATGAGATGAACAAAAGGTTTCTAGGAAATAAAATGCTCCTATTCCTATCCTTAAGCATTCAGACAAACTAAAAAGAAAAATCAGTTAATCAACTATTTGCGGTGGGTTGACCACTCATTCCTATTCCCATCCTTAAAACCCTTAAAAAAAAATTTACTTGCCATAAAAGTAGAAAGATGAATTAAAACAACAAAGGTGAATAGAGTTTTGCACTTTTGAGGAAAGCAGTACTACTTACTTCCAACAGTTTTATTATTTAAATATATCAATTTAGATACTTTTGCACTAATGCTTTAAATCAGCTTATTGATTTGCTCATGAAGTTTCAGACTGTTCATTAACCCCCATTTATTATATGAAAATAATTTAATAAATACTTTAACTCATAAAATTATGAATAACAACAATATCAATAAGAATAATGAACATTCCCATGGACCCTTGAAAGTCAATATTGACCCATTTTGAGGGAACTTGCTTTAAATAGTAAAATCTGAGCATTTTCTTTGACTTCAAACAGCAAAGTGTCAGGTGTCTGATATATTGCCCCATAAATTCAGCTCCCTCCAGTTGCAATCTCTAGTACCCCCACCTCACTTTTTTACTCTGTGATTTGTTCTCTGTTTTGTTTTCCATTTGGTAAATCAGAGGCTCAAACCTAGCTTAAGGAAAAACAAAGGGTTTTTTTCTCTCCACTATCTCTGGTTCATGTCAGACCAGGTAGCGTTTATCATTTCCTCTCTTCTACACACACCAGCACATATTCCCTTCCTGCATATTAGCTTTAAATTACTGGCCAAATTGTTTCACAGGGTTTTCCTCTGGAGAGTCACAGTAGCTGAACAGTACAGAACTTCCTGTTGATGTCAGGCCTTACTTCCTCTTAAAGCAATGGAACTTCCTTTTAGCATATCTAACCTTTTCCATGAAAACCATTTGCCTGCATGGATGGTAAACAGAAGCAGCGACAGCAGCAAAATAAGACAAACGATTATTGTGATGATGATGATGATGACGGCAATGGGCATGGCAAGATATATTTGCTTCACTCAGGATCAGTTTTCCTCTGACTAGAGGAAGAATAAAGATAATACATCTATTAAAAACTCAGTTCTCTTTAAAATAATTACCTTAATTCAAATGTTATTTTACCATGTTACTAGATTTATGTGTTTCAATTTGTAAAAGGGAAGTTTAAGATGATTGGCTTGACTACCAATTCTGCAATTTTACCAAGTATAGACATTTGTTCAAAAAGCAATGTAAATATTATCATGCATTAGTGTTTGATTTGCCATCAGTATTCCTATTCCTGTTGCAAAGCTGCAAAGTAAATAGGCATTCTTTATCTTTAGCAAGGATTTTCAGTCAGAAAGGAGTACTATCTATTCTATTCTTTTAGCATAGACTAGCTGATTACCTGGCGTTGCCCAGGTATTTTTTCTTGAAAATTGTAGCATTAAGTTTTATGAATATTTTTTAAATTGTTTATATTTGTGAAAACTGTTCCAGCACTAAGATCACACAAAAAGGTTGTGTATAACTATTTTTAAAAAGTCGACACATCCTATATTAAATTCATATTAAATTCCTTTCTTGGCACAAGTTAATTCAATGCCTGATGAGTGGCGAAGTTGCCTGCTTTGGCAAAGTTCATTGTGCCACTGTCAAAGCAGGCAACTTTGTGGCCAATCAGCTGTTGAATGAAGACTATGTGGGGTGCTGCAGAGCTTGCAGTAGAATTGTCGCAAGAGAACAGGGGAGGGCACAAGCGGCCACCTTCTTCCCTCTGCCTGGGTGGCGTGGAGGGCAAGAGGAAGAAGCTGAAGGCGAAGTGCCACCTCCTCCAACTCCTTGCTCTGCGGAAATTAATTCAACAGCTGATTAGCGGCAAAGTCACCTGCTTTGGTGAAGATCATGGTGAAAGCAGGCAACTTTGACAGTACAGGCGCCCAGGGTTGTGCCAAACAGTATCACAGCTGCTTGCCCCGCACCGCTTTGCCTGTGCTGTACATGCTCCGTGAAAGGTGGAAGGCTGCCTGCTCTTAAAACATACTTTGTAGCTGGCTATGAAGAATTTGTTAGAGAACACACATGCAAGTTGAAGATGTGATACTCATTTAGAACAGGCCCTACAAACAGAAAGGTTTATTCTGGAAAAATGTAACCTACATACTGTACCATTTGAAAAATGACATATTTGAAGAATGTACAATATAAGATTCTCACAACAATGAGCGTAATGGGCCAATGGTGGATGAAATAATGATATTCCAGAAGAAAAATAAGTATAGGGTTTCCAGGGAGTATAAGACAAATGCCAATCAGGACTAGCCTATCCTTCTTGGACTGGTCAAGTCTTGTTGGAAGTTTTAAAAATGCCTGGAATTATAGACCTTTGAATATATCCCTTAGAACATAGAACATGTATTGCTTCTGATAGGCCATCTGCCTTGGTTTTTCTAGAACTCAATCATTTCCAGCTCGTTTTTTATTTCATAGTTAGGTATAACTGTATGAATATGCCATTGATGGAGATTTTAGTCCAGAAAGTGATCAACAGAAATTGTAAAGCCAAATCTGTTTGTATATTCTAAATCTCTGGATTAAAAAAGACTAAGTACAATAGCCAGCCTTCCTTCCTTCCTTCCTTCCTTCCTTCTTTCCTTCCTTCCTTCCTTCCTCCCTCCCTCCCTCCCTCCCTCCCTCCCCTCTATATCACATTCTTACAAAGAACTCTAGGTGACCTACGTATTACATGAACACACTTATTATTTACAATGCTGATTAGATTGGACTGTGTTAAAAGCCATTCATGAAAGTTGAACTTTAATTTGAAAAGATTGTTCTTCTTGTTGATTGTGTACATCACAGGTGTAAAATTTGCCACATCGCATTGCCATCACATGCTGTTTTGAAATATTTTCCCCCTTTGTAGAGCTGGGGTAGGCATGGCCTGCACATGACAGATCTGACCCATGGGCCACCAGTTTGGCACCCCTGGTGTACATGATAAAAAATGGCTTTGTTTCTGTGCAACGTGGAAAATCATATTCTACTATCAAAATAAAATAACGAATTAATTGTCATAATATGACACAATAGGATTGTTTATATACTATAATTTCAATTATATCAATAAAATATTATTCCAAAATCTATTTTCCTCCAAGGTTTCGATCTCCAGAAAAGCAGGACAGTTTTCATTTTTTCTTAAAGGAGATTACCAGTGCCTATCTTGTTGAAAAAACCCCCAAAGGGTTCTGATGTTGTGATTTTGCTCTTATTCGTCTCTTTGCAATTGCTCTGGCTGGCTACACATCCATATTTCTGCATGTATGAAAGAACCATGCATACTGACCGGGGAAATGAGGCAGGGTATAAATCTAATAAAAATAAAAAATAAAATAAAACCATGGGCTGTGACATCCCATAATGTCTTCCCATGGAGTTGAAATGAGGTACAAAGAATACAAGAAGTCAAAAATTGCTGGAGGATAAACTGAGCATTGGAAGATAAAACCCACTTTTAACAACAATGTAGTTCCTAATCAAGGATAGAATTGGGACAACTGGATGGAGCTGAGCATTTATTGGTCAGATGCCCTTCCTGACTCCTACGTGAAGTTCTCAACAATTTTTTTTTACTTTGCGTCCTAGAAGAGAAACACCTGTCGTTACCTATGATTGAACTCTCAACCTTCCAAATGGGAGGCTTCACAACTAGGCCACCACCCTGCTCCTGAATAAATACTTAACATTTTCCTTTTGCTTTATTAAAGTGGTTTTATTGTTTCTCATTGTTTCCAGAATGGATTTTAGAAAGCAGGTCTGGGTTTGTTCAAGTAATGATGACCATGACAGACCCTACAGCTCTGCATCCTAGGTGATCTAAGTAATACTTTTGCCCTTTAGACTTTTAGCATAATGATTAGGTTACCTGCGTAGTTATAAATAACTAGTTTCAAAAGTGTTTTACAACTGGCTGTGGCTCTCATCGCACTTCGAGATGATTTGTCCATGACATTGTACTGGTGAAAATTACCTCTAGATATGAGAAATAATTCATTTGTTATATAGGCTCCTCATATAAGTACTAATCAGTTGCATTTGGTACACCTTTTTCCAAATACTACTTGTATTGGCCATATTGATTTTCAAGGAGTTAATGGTGCAGGAAACACCCAACTTCCAGAATAGTCTCCTTAGGCCAATTTGAGATTGCACAGGGAGGACATATCACCTTCTGTCAAGGGTATACAATTAATAAATCAGTATTTGCTGGTTCAGAAAACAAAAATTAATTTCAGAAAAGGCTTGCTTGATTAAAAGAAATGTCTACAGTACTGTTAACAGCTCCTAATTCTGTTTCAGGTTATAGTGGGTGGATTCTAATTTTGCCAATAACAAATTTTATTATTTGATTATACTCTGTTAAAATATTTACACACAAGCACACAAAAAACAATTCCTTTCAGACAAGTGCCATACTCGGAGATCTTATTTTTCTTAATATCCCACATGTCCTTTCACCCCCATTTTATAGGTTTTCACAGTACTGATTTTCATTCTGAAAACAGCATTCTAATAAAACATTTATGACCTGCAATATTATGGCAGGGCTAGAGTTTTTATTGTCGTTATTAGTGAAAAGCTATGATATTTTCTTTGAACGTTGTTAGAGAAAGGAAAAGAAAGATGACGATCAACGGCATGTAAATATGATTTTCAGTTTCTATCTATAAGATGGCAATTTTTTTTGGAAAAAGAGAAAACAAGTTATCCAACCATGGCACCTCTGCTTTAGGTAAATATTAGAAATATTTAGAGTGTCGATGGTCTAGAACAGAGGTCCCCAACCTTTTTGAACTCAGGGACCACCAAATTCATAATTTTAAATCCCAGGGACCAGCAGTTTGAATCCAGCATGCCGCTCCCTAGCCCATCCTTCCCCCTCCTCTGATTTTACCTTCCTTCCTTCCCTCCTCCTTATTTCACCTTCCTTCTCTCCTCTGATTTCATCTTCCTTCCCACTCCTGATCTCATCTTCTTTCCCTCCTCTGATTTCACCTTCCTTCCTTCCCCCCTCCTAATTTCACCTTCCTCCTCCCCTCTGATTTCACTTTCTTCCTTCCTTCCCCCTCCTGATTTTCCCTTCCTTCTCCCCTCCTGATTTCCCTTCCCTCCTTCCTTCCTCCCTCCTGATTTCACCTTTCTTCCTTCCTTCCCCCCTCCTAATTTCACCTTCCTTCTCCCCTCCTCTGATTTTACCATTCTTCCTTCATTTTACCTGTGTTTATTTCTCTCTGTGTGTGTGCATGTGTTTATCTCTCGTGTGTGCGTGCATGCTCTCTCTTTCCCCCCTCCTTCTCCCTCAAGTGAACAGGGATTGGCTAAAGCGCAGCAAATGTCCCCCTGTGGGCACACACCCTCCTGGCCACCCACAGCCCCAGTTACAAGAAGAGAAGGGGTGGGGGAGGAGGAGGAGGTTTGGTGTGTATGTTTTCATTCCTCAGCAAAAGATAAGAAAGTGAATTGAGGAAAGCCCTCTGGCTTGGCCCAGCCTTGCTTTCAGAGAGAGAAAGAGACACACAGAAAGAGAGAGAGAGAGAGAGAGAGAGAGAGACAGAGAGACAGAGAGACAGAGAGACAGAGAGACAGAGAGAGAGAGAACACGCATGCCGTGGACCACCAAAATGTTCTCACGGAGCACCAGTGATCTGCGGCCCAATGGTTGGGGCCTGATGGTCTGGGAGATGCTCCCTTCTCCCATAAAAACAGATGAAAAGCAGATGTTCAAAAATAAAAGTCTTTATTAGGTTCAATCTTAATTTAAAAATTATTTATTTATTTATTTATTAGATTTGTATCCCGCCTCTCTTCACCCAAAAGAGGAACTCGAAGCGGCCGAACAACACACTAAAAACAATTCCTATACAATAACATTCAAAAACTCATTCACTCACTCAATCAAAACACTAGAGGGGGATGTGGGGGACAGATGATCAGGTCCATGCTGTCTTCCGCAAGGCCGTCTTCACGGCCTTGCGGAAGACAGGCAAGCTGGAGATG
>JANHGC010001615.1:442230-461958 GCA_027560395.1 Boaedon fuliginosus
CAAGGGCAGCCCCATGTAGAGCGTGTTGCAGTAGTCCAATCGAGAGATGATAAGGGCATGAGCGACCGTATGTAGCGGCCCCGGTCCAGGAAGGGTCGCAATGGCGCAACAGGCGAACCTGCGCAAAGGCCCCCCTGGTCACAGCTGTTAGATGGTGATCCAGTTGAAGCTGCGGATCCAGGAGGACTCCCAAGTTGCGAACCCGATCTGGGTTAAATAAGGAGGCCATGGTCATGGGAGTCTTTGCCCAGCTTTGGCTGGCACTTCTGTGGTGGTAACCTCCGAGTTATGAAGCACTTAAACTTTGCCTTCTGCCCTAATAATGCTGTATTTAGACCAGGGATGTCAAACTTCATTTCATTGCGGGCTGCATCAGGGTTGTGTTTGACCTTGGGGGGGGGCATGACTAGAGAAGGTATGGCCAGCTTGTTGTCACTCGTGTCGGGGATGCCTGTGGTGGCCCAAGAGCTCTGCCAGAGAAAATGAGCTCCCAACGGCCTCCTGCAACCCCCTGCTAGCAAAAACAAGAGTTTGGGAGTGCTGCTCACTGTCCTTGCAAGCTCCATTTTCAGCTGCAACAGCCTCCTGCAACCCTCTGCCAGTGAAAACGGAGCTCGGGAGGCCGCACACAGCCCTCTCGACCTTCGTTTTCGCTGGCATGGGCCAGTTCTTCGCTGTTTCCAAGGCAGCCCCACAGGCCAGATCTAAGCACTCCGCCGGCTGGATCTGGTCCCTGGGCCTTGAGTTTGACACCCCTGATTTAGACTATTACAATGGGTATGTGTTTGAAGATAATTCAAAAACTGTAGTTGGCTGAAAACATAGCGGCTGGCGAAATCTAATACATAGATGTTAGGACTATAACATCTAATGCTTCCATAACTTCAGTTACTAGTAGACTGCCAGTTCCAATGCACACTTAAGTCTTTAGCCTATAAAATTCTTCATGATTTAGTTCTCATGTATTTTCCCAGACATTATTATAGCAAGAATCAAACCATTCTGTCTATTCACCCCAGGAATACATGCTTACAACCTCTACAGGAAGTAGAGAGGTGATGTAGGAGATGACCAGGTTGAGCCCGAGGGAGAGGTCAAACATGTCATCAGCCTCGGCCTTGAAATCCATTACTCTTATCTCCCGCCAATTTGCTTTGACTGTTAGTAATTCAGATCTTTGTAGAGACCATTAGCATGCGATAAACCATTAACTGCCTGGACTCCTGATTTCCTGCACTTGACAAGCAGTGCTTCTTGATCATCAGTCCCAAGGCTATGGAACAGCTTACTTTCACAAAGCCATTCATGTTGGTATTGGATTGTCTTTTAGGAGGAGGGTATATTTTAGTGTTTTGCTGGTTTTCAGTCAACAGTTTTCAGTTAATGTGATTTTTGTTTTCTTTTGTGGGTCTCAGGTGTTTTTGAATATTATGTTTTCATTATTACTTTGTAAACTACCTGGGATCTTTTGGAATTGGGGTGATATTCAAATCTTCATAATAATTACAAATGAATATATAATACTCAACTAATTATTTGCTTTCCTATGTTTCAGGAGGTTGAAACTGAGCAGTACTACAGTTTTTTCCTAGCAGAATTGAAAGAACGTGGGTACAATGGATTCTTTAGTCCAAAATCCAGAGCTAGAACAATGTCTGAACAAGAAAGAAAGCATGTTGATGGTTGTGCAATATTTTTTAAGACAGAAAAGTAAGCAAATGCTTTTTCCCTTGATACATTAACTTGCATAACAAAATCAGTTTTCCCCTTGCAACGAAACCTATTTCTTTATCTTTATCTTTAGTTACTTTGCATTAAAAGGTCTTTTTATAAGTTACTGATTTAAGAATCTTGTAATACCTCAGCTGTTAACTGCAAAACTGTTCATTAATGAGGTATGAAGAAAGGCAGCTGGGGATTTTAAAGTAAGAATGTGAAATACATGTCAAACTGAGTTACCTCAAATCTGAAACACCCATGTTGGGTGCAAAATAGCCCACACAAGGTTGTATAATACCTGTTTCAGGTATGAGATGGGCAGTTTCAAGTGTTAGGGGAATGTTGCAAACAAGAAAACAGAATTAATTTGAGCTCAAAATACTTCAGAGCTGTACAAAACAGCCTGCTCTCCATTCAAGATGGAACACTCCATATTTTAATGAGGTGTTTAGCACCTGAAACTGTTGGAGTCAAATATTTTGCACACCAGTTTCCTCAGCATTATTTTCATAAAAGCAAGGAGATTTGACTGCTATTAAAGAATCAGTATTTATTTTTTTCTCCCCTAGATTCAGATGTTTAGAATTGTTTCGTTTGTTGGTTGAAAGCAGTTTCTTGTTTTCTTTTTAGTTTGTGTTTGACATGAATGTGTATTTGTAGTTGAAAGAATATGAATATTCATCTTAGATATCCTATGTTGAAGTTACACCGTAAGAATGCTGGTGTAGCATGGAAACTTTGACTGAGCTATGAATTGAGGCATCTTTGTTTGCTACCTTGAATTATTTTTAAATTTTTTGTAAATTAATAAAAGTGGGATACAAATAAATAAATATAAAAATTCTCCGCCATAAAATTGCCAGGCAATCTTAAGCAGTTGTCTTCTCCTTTACTTTCAATCTCACTCACTCCATGCACAGTATGAGACATGATGCTTAACAGTTGTGGGTTTTTAATTTACTGACAATTTTAATAAAAACCCAGTGTGATATACAGGTAGTCCTTGACTTAGCACCACAATTGAGTCCAAAATTTCTGCTGCTAAGTGAGACATTTTGTTAAGTGAATTTTGCCCCATTTTACAACCTTGCCACAGTTGTTAAGTGAATCACTGCAGTTATTAAGTTAGTGAAATGATTGTTAAGTGAATCTGGCTTCCCCCTTTGCTGGTCAGAAAGTCATAAAAGGTGATCACATGATCTCAGGACACTGCAACCATCATGAATACATGTCACTTGCCAAGCAGTTCAATATTGGCCATGTGACCACAGGGAAGCTGCAACAATCATAAATGTGAAATATGGTCTTAAAGTCAATTTTTCAGTGACATTGGTCAATAAACAAACTGTTGTAAGTCGAGGACTACCTGTATTAGTTAGGAAGGTTGTGATTGTCGTTGGAAAAATGATGCAAAGAAAGGTTGTGTCTGCTACTTTGATGTGAAAAGGTCAAAAGGCAGCCTATAAATCAAATAAATAAGCTGTATGAAATACCCTTTATATTTAAATGCTATCTGTTTTGGCAAAATGCAACAGATTATAAAACGTTTTGGTATAATAGCTACGCCAATAGATTTCCAAATCACTTAAGTATATCTTACCTTGGTTATGAAGCTATCAATATACTGAATCTTAAGTGAATTAATATATTGAGTTCATCCTGCTGCAGTATACTAGCATTCACTAAGTATTACTTTCAAGGATTCACTAAAATAATTCTGTAACATTTTAAAATTCACTTGGTTCTGAAATGATGTATTCAAGATAACATTATTTGCAAAATGAAGTGTTTCTATTTTTAAAGAAGACTATATATACATCAGCTGTTACAATTAATGATAACAATTATAAATGTAGCAATTTTTTACTTTGGACTAGACTACAATTTACCTTGGTCTTCTTTTAGTAGGAATAAGTAAAGTAGTTTCTTCTTCAACTCGTAATGATTTCATGGATATATCCATGTTGTTTTCTTGGCAATAGTATGGAACTGGTTTGCCAGTACACTACTTGTTTCTGTTTTTTACTTTATTAACTTTGTTAAATTTGAGCATAACCCCAGACTTCCTTGTAGAGAGGCTATTTACAGCATACATTGGCATAAAAAAAATTATGTAGATTGAAAAGGAATGCTAGCAGCCAAATGCTGACATCTCAGTGCATATGAGCCTCGGTGGTGCAGTGGTTAAATGCAGCACTGCAGCGTATCTCTGCTGACTTGTTCAGCAGGTTGTCAGATCAAATCTCACCAGGCTCAAGGTTGACTAACCTTTCCATCCTTTTAAAGGTCAGTAGAATGAGGACCCAGATTGTTTGGGGGCAATATGCTGACTCTGTAACTTCTTGGGGAGTGTTGTAAAGCTCTGATAAGGAGTATATAACATCTGAGTGCTATTGCTATCTCTGTTGTAAGCCGCCCAGAGTCCTTGGGAGTTGAACGGCATAAAAATGTAATAAACAAACAAACAAATAAATGTTGATAACCTGCTTATTTGTTTCATTCTACCAATGAATCTCTTTTTTGCCTACTCAGAAATTCAGACTAAGTGACTTTTAAGTAAATATATATGGCATAAGCTATTACTCCATTGCTCTGTCTATATTAAATACATTTAACTATCACTTCATTGCACCGTCTGTATTAAATAGATACGTTTCAATATATCATTTCTATATTTCAAAAAGCCTGTTATTGAGTAAATAAGATGTATCAAGTATAATTTTTTTTAAAAGCGGAAAATGATGTCTTTGTTTCTGCTGTGTTCTTTTAAGGTTCACCTTGGTTCAAAAACATACTGTTGAATTTAACCAATTGGCTATGGCAAACTCCGAAGGATCTGAGGCAATGCTGAACAGAGTCATGACGAAAGACAACATTGGGGTTGCTGTGCTGTTAGAACTGCGAAAGGAGTTAATAGAAATGTCATGTAAGTTTGTGGTTAATCTAGTAGTATATTGGACTGATTCATTTCATACACACACACACGCACATATACACACCTACTTTGGGAGGGAAAAATCATTCAGAAGGGCTTTAAAAAAACCAAAAAGATGAATGACTAATCAGTGGTGCTTTGAAGCTTTCTGTGTTGTGATTGATTTAAGAATGAAAATTTATTTTATAATACTTTTCTAGTTCTAGCCCTTACAGGTAGTCCTCATTTGACAACCACAATTGTGAGCAGCAAATCAGTCATTCAGCAATGCAGTTTTAAGTGAAACTGCAACTCTACTTACAATCTTTTGCCCCCCCTTCTAGATCTGTAAATATCTAGAAACATATTTTTTCATCATGGTTGTAATTGTGAACAGTCACTGAACAAGGCAGTCACTAACTGAAGGTAATCACTGCACTGCTATTTACAAATGGCTTAGGGGCGGGGTACCTTCGAGACCGTCTACTGCCGCCGTATGCTTCCCAGCGCCCGGTGAGATCCCATAGGGAGGCCTTGCTTCGAATCCCGTCTGTTAAACACTAAAATTGTGCGTGTGCGCGCACAGACACACACAGACACACAATTTTTATTATTATTATTTATTTGATTTATAACCCACCTCTCTTCCCCGGTTTTCATATAATTATGTAAGGATGCCACTTTTGAATTGCTTTATAAAGAACAACGATCCCTTGTACTGTTAGAGGAGAACAAATTTCTTTGGTAGTGCTACAACAAATTCTTTAGTTATTCTTATAGTTTAGTTTAATTCTTTAGTTATTCTTTAGTACACAAAGGGGCAGCTTGAATAAAAACAGTTTTAGAACAGTTTTTAGCATTTAGTCCTGCCTCTAAGTAACATGGCACTTTCTTTTTTAATTGTGAAGGAAGACCATTGTCTATTCATGGGAGGCGCTGTCTGACTTAGAGATCTGATATTCTCATATTTCTGTTCATGTAGGAAGCCTCTATGAAGAGAAAATGTAGAACTTACATTAGAAGAGAGTTCAAGCAACAATGAGGGTCAGGTTAAAGATATGCTGCAGTCCTTTTCTATTGCTACTGTCCCTTAGAGGGTGTATTATTACTGGTTAAGCCTAAGTTCCTTTGGGTTTTTTTCCATTTACAAAATTATCACATGTTGCCTCTGATTTTCTGAGCAGACAGTGCAAAGACTAAAGGATCATCTTGGCTACATAGTTATAGATAGCAGCAGCAGTTTTTTAAAGCAACACAATTTGTGTGCAGACTATCACCATGTGGGTTTTTGTTCTAGTGTTAGTAATGTAATAAAGCCAACAAAAATGACACTGAGCTAATTTTTCTTTTTAAATGGTAAAATGGCTAGCCAGGCTAATGAATACTGGTTAATTTCCATTGACCATCTCAATTTAGTTGCCCAGAAGTAGGCTAGAGTAAATTAACCATTGAGATTCATACAGTGTAATTCCATTCTTGCGTCATTGGATATGTTATGTTTTTTTTATTTTAGCTGGCAAACCACACTCTGTAATGGATAAACAGCTGGTTCTGGTAGCAAATGCACACATGCACTGGGACCCAGAATATTCTGATGTGAAGCTGGTTCAGACAATGATGTTTCTTTCTGAAGTAAAGAACATAATTGACAAAGCCTCACGGAATCTCAGGCCTAGTGCTTCGGGGGAACATGCAACAATTCCACTTGTATTGTGTGCAGATTTGAATTCCTTGCCAGATTCTGGTAAGCAGATACATATTCTAATTAATTATTAGAACAATGATATTACTGATTATTTTTTTGTACAATCTAAAAGAGTTTTATTTACTGAAATACCTCTGAAGCTGGAGTCCTTGCTCTTAGTTAGGACTTCAGAAACTTCAAGCTGCTAAGGTCTTCTTGAGCACACTGTTGTGGAGAAATGATCAGTTCTGAATTCAGGTTCAATTAGTGCTTCTAAAGAATAAAAAAAGGCAGAAGGTGGAGTACAAAATTAAAATGTAAGAGGCACCCAAGTAGTTGTACATGGTTCAAAATTCAAAACTATGAGCAGCAAACGTCCAAAGCACTATAAATTCTCTGCTTGACCATCACTTGTTCAGGTTCTGAGTTAAGTGGGCATTTAATTGAGGATGGATGTGTAAAGCTTTTTATGGATTTAGCATTTTGTATTAGATTTTTGTTCCACTTTTCCTCCACAAATATTCAAGGTGACATACATAACCATTCCTCCTTCAGTTTTCCCTACAGTAATAATATTTTCAGTTAATTTGGTGACCTCAAATGACTCTCTGAAAGTGACCTAATGAGCTTCCATGGGCAAGAGTGACTTGAATCTAGGTCTCTCTAGTCCTAGTCTAGCACCTTAACTAATACATCTAATAAATTTAGTTTCAATTCAATCTCACTGCTTCCGCTGAGAATTTTTCTAATCTCCCATATGTAGCATGGAATAATTCTCACCTTCATTAAAACATTACAGTATTGGTGAAGTGGAAGAATTTTGAAGACTGAAATTTGATATGAATATTAAGTACAGGTAGTATTTGATTCATGAATACAATTGAGACCAACATTTCGATTGCTCAGCAAGACAGTTGTTAAGTGAGTTTTGCCCTGTTTTATGACCTTTTTGGTCACCGCTGTTAAGTGAATCACTATAGTTAAGTTAATAACATGGTAACTTAATAACTGTCAGTCTGGCTTCTCTATTGAGTTTGCTTGTCAGAAGGTTGCAAAAAGGTGATCACATAACCCTGGTTCACTGCAACTGTCACAAATATATGCCAGTTGCCAATCTTCCGAATGTTGATTATGTGTCCATGGGGATGCTACATTTTTCATAAGAACAAAAATGATTATAAATCACTTTTTCAGTGCTTTTGTAACTTCGAATGGTCACTAAATGAATGGTTGTAAGTCAAGGACTACCAGTAGTGGAGTTAGGCTCATTTTATTAACCTTTGACTCACAAACACATAGAACCTCACTGTGTCTTTAATTTAGTTGATTCTTCCAAATCATACTTAATACTTATTGTTGTATAGAAGACAAAAAATACAATAAGCTGATAAATATTTCCAGCTTGTTAGTCAATAAAAGCAGTAAAAAAATAAAATGTGTGGTAATATTTTCCTTTGGCCATGGTGGAGCAATAGTACTGAAATGAACAAATTTGCTTTTTATTAATAGATCTTTTGTTAATTTACATTATAATAGGTGTGGTTGAATATTTGAGCACTGGTGGCGTAGAAACAAATCATAAAGATTTCAAGGAACTGAGATACAATGAAAGTCTCACTAACTTCAGTTATAATGGGAAAAATGGAACTACCAACGGAAGGATTACTCATGGTTTCAAGTTGAAGAGTGCCTATGAGAATGGTTTAATGCCTTACACAAATTACACATTTGATTTCAAGGTAAGATTATGACTCCTTAATTCCCATTGCACCAATGTTGCTTTAAGGTTTATGTAGTTTAGCATGGAAAACCCAATCCAGAAACATTTTGAAAAGTAAGTCAGTTATGGTAGGAATTAGGCATGTACAGGCTGAGAATGTGCAGTGCTTTGGAAACTGAAGAAAGAAAGAAATAATTTCCTGTTGTAATTATCTAGAAGTGTCCCCTAAGGTTCTTTCATATGTATGAAGTTTCTGGAAAGGATCGTAGCAGGATTAGAGCTAGTTGTTGCTAACATGTTGTTTATTTTTATTGTTCTGTAAATTCAGGACATCTCAGGAAACCTTGAGCATTTCCAGGTTGTTTGGGAAAATAAACTGAAACTAAACCAGGACAAGGCATATTTGTTATTGAATGTGGGAAATGGACTTACAATTTTGAAGGAACACTTACTATAAGTGGAGTGGAATGGCATTTATTTTTAAAGATCAGGGGCAGCATGAGGTTATCCTATTTGATGAAGGAACAATCATGTAACATCAGTGACCATGTGGATCTTTTATCATTTTTATCTGATAAATCAGACCTGTCCCTGCCTGGTGAGAGAGACCTGGCTTTGGTGACTCATCTCCTATTGACCTCAAAGAAGCACTTACTGCTTATCTTGCCAGAGATGCATTTGACACTAGCGATTAATTCAGCTTTCTGTAGATATAACAGATGGCCTCAGGAGATGAAGCGAGTCTTTCTTATTACAGCTTAGCGGGGCTCAGAAAATTACCTGAGTTTTATTTGCTTTTAAAAATAGGGTATAATGTTAAAAAAGGTAGAATTGGGAGGAAAAAAACCCACAAGTAAGGAAATGAGCAAAACATGTTATGCTACACATAAAACCTTTTATTTCTTCAATTTATATATCTTCAATTTTATACATAAAAGTGAGAGAAAAGTGTATCTCACTTTTATGTGACTGTAGGCAGTTTGCAATAAAACAAATAAAATGCATAAAATATTCAATATATATATAAAAAAAACTAATGGCAGCCAGTATAATCTAACCAATATTCACACGGCCAAGTGATAGGTCGTAATAAGGCTAGGCTCCAAAGCCAAGATTTCAAGGCTTTACAAAAATCTAAAAAGGCCAGAGCCAATCTGATATGGGGAATGGTGTTTCAAATGGTGGGTGCCACCGCAAACAAGGGACCCTCTAGCCAATACTCCTTAGCTGAAAGTATCTAGAGCAGGGGTCCCCAATCCCCGGTCCGTGGACCAGTACCACACCGCAGCATGCCAGAAACCAGGATGTCCAAACAAAGTCCCTTCTGTGGGATGCAGGCAACATACAAAACTACGCCCCTTCCAATCTGTGGAAAAACCTCTCCACGGACCTAGTTCCTGGAGCCCAAAAATTTGGGGAACACTAACCTAGAGAATGCCATGCCCTGCCAGGTCAGGCAGGACAATTAGCCCAATTTTTAAACATGTCATTAAAATTTGACCTCATGGAATAATATCAGGCTTTCCATTGCATTAATAAATAGCTAGATCGGAATCACACAACAAACACATACTGATAATCCAAAGTTGCAAATTGGAGGTCACACTGTTTTTATAACATGAAGAGATATTGTTTGTTGCTTCTCCACTCCAAAGCTCAGTAAAATCAGTAATTCTCGATAGAAGCAGAACTGTGTGTAATTCAAGAATATATTCCTAGTTTTAAATCACATTGATGTTTGTAACAGTACAATTACAAACTTAATGAATATTAAACCAAAATTTGATGACAATGGATCAGAACCAGATCATATGACTTAGTGTCCTGTCATCTATTTTACTCTTCTAAAACAGATAGCCAGACCGTCAGTGTTCTAATGTTAGGAGTTTGTTGTTATAATGTTTTTTTTTTTAAGCACACCTTTTTAAGCTGCCCCGAGCCATTAAGTGGATGAGAGTATATTAATTTTTTGAAACTCCAGATTAGGAAATCTATTTATAACTAATACTCTTACTTCATATTATCTCATCATTGCTTCTCTCATGTCTCTTCTCCTTTCCTATACTGATTTTGGAAAAAAACGTGCTTGGCTCAGCAAGGTTCAGATATTAGATTCTGAATAATAAGATGAATATTTTTTTCTGCTGTATTGGTTCAAGGCAATATTCTTATTATGTACATTCGCTAAATTATTGGTATTTCTCAAGAACTACTGGTACTAGTGTACTATGAAAGATGTCTGATGAATGGGGAATTAGTTTAGCCTACATTGTCTCATCTAGAGTCTAGAATTATCAGTAGCTAAACAATCTGAAGTTCTCCAAATCTTTAAGTCCCAACCATCGTAGCTAGAGCTATGGGGTTTTGTAAATTTTAGTTCTAATCATTTTGAAAATGTCCTATTCTGTCCTAAGAAGAATTGAATTTCTTCTAGATCAATAGCATGGAGATTTCTGTTCTGCCTGTGGAAGCAATAAGCCTCACTAATTCTGAAGACCTTAGTATGGATGTCACATGCCATCTGTTGAGATTACGTGAATGTGTCAAACCAACTCAGATTCTGTGGCTACTCTTACAGTATATCACCTCTCCTTTCTTGTCTAGAAATTGTGTTGTTTTTTTAATCTTTTTGAAAAAGGATATTGTAATCATTGCCATCGCCACAGATAGCTATCCCACTAGTTTCACAATTGAATTTATGTCACTTTAGTATCATCTGTGGCAACTATAGCTTATTTTCTTCTCTCCACACCAAAATATCACACCATATTTTATGGTGTCATAAACCTGACCTTGTTTTCCTACAAACAACAGTCTTTCTCTCATTGTGGATCTATCCTTTGATCAGAAGGTAATTAATCAAATTCATCTTCTGAAGTTGGGACCAGAGGCCATTTCTTAACATTGCAAATATAAGACAATAGATCATTTTAAAATGTCCCCTTTCAAAGTCCTGTATTTTAGCCCATTCACACATGCAGTGGTAGCCATTCTGATTGCATATGCTACACCAGGTAGCTAAGAAAGCATGGCAAAAGCCATCTTCCAGATATTTAAATGTTGCTGTTGTTGTTTTTACAATTTTATGCCTCCCCTGTTCGGTAGTTATGTGATCTGATTTATTGCACACATCATTTGTGGACAAAGAGAACTGTAAATTAAATATTACAGGCAGATGGGATTGGAGTGACAACATGATAGCTACAAGCAGTAGAAACTGAAGTAGTAATGCCACATCAGATTTCAAACTATAGGAAAACGTATATTGGAGTAGGCATTTTTCTATATCTGAGAACTCTGCATAGGCCAGCCAACTAAACATAAACCAGTAGATATTTTAACATGAAATTAATGTGTTCATACAAACCTGTAGTTCATTAATGTAAAGATATTTATGCAGTTCCTTTCTCCTTTTTTTTAGGGTATTATTGATTACATCTTCTATTCTAAACCTCAGCTGAATATTCTTGGCATCTTAGGACCTTTGGATCATCATTGGCTAATAGAGAACAATATAAGTGGCTGTCCACACCCGCTCATTCCTTCTGACCACTTCTCACTTTTTGCACAACTGGAGCTGGTGCTGCCTTTCCTGCCGCCGGTAAATGGAATCCATCTGCCTAGCAGGAGGTAGTCAAGTACATTTTAGAGGACAACCTCGATGTAATTTGTAAAATTGTAAAATCTGAATATAGAGGAGTGAGGTATGGCCAACAGGGATCTTTCTTAATGATCTTAATTTTAAATCTAATAATTTGTTAAAGAAATAGTAAAAGCCAGGTGCTATCAGACACACAATTCTGAGCCCAACATGCTTTATATACTGTTAGACAGGGATTGGTGCATGGGCACCTTTCTTAGATTTGTTACCAATAATCTGTTTGTTTTATCCAATGTAATATTTCATGCCTTGAAAATAGGGAATTGCTATAATAAATTCTCTTTTGCACAGATATCTGTAGCACTACTTTTTGAGGCCAGTAGTTAAAAAATCAAAAGACCATTCTTCCATACTTCACTCCCTTCTTTTTCAGACTTGTTTGTTTGTAAAATATAGAATTTGAATTTAGCCTTTATTGATTGTATATGAACAACAGAAAACCTGATTTATGAGATTTTGTACTTTAAAAAAAAATCAGATTTGGAAAATGATTGTATTGTAAACTAAGGCTAAATTTTTATCTGTTTCATGTGTTATAAAGGCCAGCTTGTAAAAGAAGTTGCACCAGATTTTCTCTGCTAATGATTTGCACTGTTAGGGCTTTTAGCCCATATGTACTACTTCATTTTTTAAATTGAGAACACCGCTTTTAAATCTGAATTTGGTAAATTCATAGTTAACATGCATCCGTTTCTTTCTTTCTTTTAACTTAAAGTGGCAACTTTCACTTGTTTTTGGAACAGATAAGCTAAGCAGTGTCTGATTAGGCGTTAGTGGATGGATAGCACTCATCAGTATGATCACTCTAGCATTTTTCCTGTCAGAAGTGGGTTGGGCAGAACATTGTGTACAGCTCTTTAGTTTCTGTGTTGAGTCACCAATTTCCCATCTCCACTGTGCCTGCTTGATTTTGTTCTCAATTAGCACTGCCTGTGCATGCAGAGGGAACCTGGGCATCCTCTTTTATTTTTTAAAAAATAATGTTAACATTTTGTGAAAATTTTATGAAGATACTTTTGTATAAGCTGTGGCATCTATTTTGTTTTCCTTTGTGAAGCGTTGGAATATCACTTTTATTGAACATGCTCAGATGGTGGGTACACAATTTCTAAGCTTCTGATATCCCTGCACTGCTTCTTTCAATGTTATTGCATAATGCTGTTTCTTTCCTAGCCTCACTCCCCCACTAAATGCCATCATGTGAATTCCTTTTTCAATTTAACTGTATTCCTCAGTCGCCATTCCTTGAAGATTAAGTATACCGTCTTCTATTTTATGAAGCAGTGTAATTAGAAATGCATTTTCAGTACAGGTTCCCTAGACAACATTTCAGATCAATCATTAAAGTGACCAAGTCCTTTTCTGTAAAGTGTCAACAAAAATAAAATTGTGTACCCACATAGTGCCATTAGTGTTTGAAAGCCGTATGTGTGTGTGTGTGTATCTGTATACACACACATACACACATGCACACAATCTGTTCTAAAGGGGAATTTTATCAAATCCGTAGTAGGCAGACCTTCAATATTACCTTATATAAAGAAAGAACTTGGTCAAACTGCTTTTGTTTCAACTGCAGGCAGAGAAATAAAAGCTCACTCTTGTATTGAGATTCTGAAAATAATGACTTTTAAAAAAATAAAAATGGATCTTAATAATTGAATATTTTATAAAGAAGAAATTATCTGCACTTAGAAGTGCTTAACCATTTTGTTTTGAAGAGAACAATAAATTTACAATGAATTCATGTTTAAAACATTTTAAAGTTTCAGTAGAAAAAGGGGAGATCTTGAATCCTTGTCTAGGACCTGATTTTTTTTTCATTTGTTGTTGTTGTGGAGTTTTTTTGTTTTTTGTTTGTTTGGGGTTTTTTTTTAGTTATTCAAATACCAAACATGTCCAGTTTATAATCAGTACATCGGAATGCTGGTAACAATTGATGTAGTAGATCCATTGAGTAGTGATGGTTTTTTTTGTTCTTTTGTTCTTTTTTTGGTTGGGGTTATTTTGTAAAAGTGTGAATAAAAGGTGTTTTACTCATCTTTCCTTAACAATGTGTTGGTAATGTATGTCATGACAATTTTCTATGACAGTGGAACCAATTTAGCTTGTCATATTTTGCAACTCTTTTGTTTCCTGATCATCTGGATTATTTAGTAGTATGTCCAGAAAGCTTTATAGAAGGGAAGCACTTATACATTTTATATTTCTTGAAAGGAGTTGATTTTTTTCCATTTAAGTCGGAGCTTGAGTGCACTTGGTAAATCTTAAAGGTTTAAGCTTTACAAATCCATTTTCACCTTTAGTTGTTCCATCTTAAATACATATCTGTATGAATTTGTGGTAGCATATTCAGTGCTTAGAAGCATATTCAGGTGCTCTTCTATTCTTGCCTGGGCATATTGCAGTCTCGGAGCTGCTCAATTAAATTTTCTATATTTGGATAAGAAGATGAAGAATGAAATCTCATCAGAAACAATAGAGCCCCTTTGGCATCAGTGGACCTTTGGTCAGATCCTGCAGCAATGAATTGAAGCTCACTTTGAGGAAATATTCTGCAACTTTACTGAATTAATTGCACCAAGTGTAGTACTATTTTTAAATAATTTTCTGCATCAAACAAATTCAGATATTTAATAAATAAATGCAATAAACGATGTTTTCACAAAATGCTAATTTCCAGTAACGTTAACACTTTATTTACTTAAGATGGCTTTGGGTATTGCCATAATATATGTTCAGTATTTCTTACTAATGTAATCACATATATTAAGTCAAAAGCATAGAGCATTGCTGGGCATGAAGTGTCCTGTCCCTGTCCCCTAATTTAAGAAAAGAACTAGGTATGTCTATTTGGTCCTGAAATGTGCATACGTTCAGTTGTTAACATAACTTAAATGGAAAATATAAACATTAGGGATTTTGAAATGTTAAGATCACCGAGAAAAATATCGAGGATATGTGTGTAATTATTTTGTCCCTGTTTATTTGTGGGTTTAAAACATACAAGTCTCCATTGTAAAAACTAACCATTCAAAATGCAGACTTGCACCCACTTATGTAAATCTCTAATAAAATTATATGAATTTTGCTGTGGCTTAAATATAGAATAGTAGGTTCAGATGTCAAGTTCTCACTTCATCCATAGGACAAAGAACTCAAAGACAAAATAATTGCACTACCATTTTTCAACAGAGTTAATCACTGCAAATTTCCAAGTCAAATTTACTGCTTAAGTAGTGAGTCTGTTTTATTTTCCCATCCAGCCTGACACAGTATTTTCATATATGTTAACTCCTGATATACTTTTCAGTTGTGTAAGCTTCTTTAAAATGTAGGTATCTTGGTATGTTTAAGTAGTGTCTAAATTTTAGATAGTCTCTATTCACAGTACTTCTGTATAACGTGTAATGCACTGGACTAACTCTTGTTTACCATATGTGTAACAAAACAAAAAAC
This sequence comes from Boaedon fuliginosus, assembly GCA_027560395.1. Lineage (NCBI taxonomy): Eukaryota > Metazoa > Chordata > Lepidosauria > Squamata > Lamprophiidae > Boaedon > Boaedon fuliginosus. The sequence continues at coordinate 457,388 of JANHGC010001615.1, forward strand.
CAGCACATCATCTGCACTAAGCTCAAAGAATGTTGCATTTGTCCATAGGCAGCTCTTCAATATGATAAATGGGAAATTGAATATGGTCTGATGGTAAACAAGGGCTTTTACTGTTCTCTTCAGTGGAACTTTCTTCTTGGTCAAATTTTAACTAGCTAGTATTATATTTATATACAGGGTTGTCTTTTTTTTCTTTACCAATGTATTTTCCTACTCATAGCTGACCAATAAATTCAATATCTGTTTCAAATCTCCTTGAAGTCTAATTTTCATATTTCATCTATGTATGAATATGTCTAATTTATTTAGATTGTTCGGTTGTTTTTACAGTAAGGGTGAATCTTTGTCTTAAGGAAGATCTCTGTTTGACAGACCATAATTCTGTTTAATTGACCAGAGCGATTGAGATTGAAAATGCAAGTAGGTACACTTTGAATGCTTGGATTTCTAATGGAAAGAAATGGCCTTTCTATTTTGTTGCTTTTTGCCTTTCATTTTTGCCATTTAAACAGGGAATTGCATTTTTTACTATCTATGATAAATTTAAAAAGGAACAAATGCATCTGATAAAAGGAGTATAAATGTTGACCTGATTATTAGACTACAAATAGAATGGCACGTATTTTTCAAAAATAGGAACAGTGAAACACTGTCAGAGCTATCATTCAGTCTGAGGAACAGGTTTCTTTCATGGTGAGGAACTTGCAAGATCTAGAATTTACATTTCTGAAAACGTCATGCTTTGGAATCATGTCTGATCCTATTTATTTATTTATTTATTTATTTATTAGATTTATATCCCGTCTCTCTTCACCCCTTTCGGGGGAACTCGAGGCGGCAAACTAATTGGAGTTTAGGCAGGATGGAAACTGAATTGGTCATGCCACACACTTCTTTTTTGGATTTTGTTCCACTGATATACTTTTCACATCTTTTATCTCTCTGCTCTACTGTAAAGTGGCATCTCCTTACTAATATAACTCCTTTCTAACACAGATTATCCAGCTATTTCAGGTTAATTGTATCTCTACAGCAATATAAATTATTTTATTACAATGATTCCAGTGCTGCCTCATTAAAAGATTCTATATTTTTACTTTGCCTGATTGTCCTTTTTAGTTTAGCCATGGTTAGTCATGATTTTAGCCAGGTTTAACAACGGTTAAACAACATAAACTTGTTAGAATCCTTTTTAAATGGATCTAGCCAAAGAAAGGGGAAGAAAGGCGGGATATACATTTAAATATTAAATAAATAAATAAAAAGTTGAATTGTCAGAAAATGGATGATTTTTTAGGATTGCCTGAAGTCTATTGTCTTACAGCAAAATCCTTAGTAGCAGAACTTCAGCGTGTTGCCTTGCTCTTATTTTCTTATGCCTTCTTATCGGTTATCCATGCAGGAACAAGCAATGCCTCCCTTTCCCTAGGTGACCCAAACCTTTTCTCCTACAGCTAAGTAATGTATACACTAGATAACAGTTTGAATTGTGAAATAAAAATCTCTTTTTCAATATGTGAACTCATGTGCCGTAAAATCAGCTATGAAGAATCCCAGATTTACTTATGACTATATCATATACCACACGCTATTAGGTACAACTGCATGACTGAAGTCCAAATCCACACAGATGTACGTGGAAGCAAGTCTATCTGATTTTGTTAAGACCAGAAGGCACACATTTCCTAGGTTTTAAGTAGGTAAAAAGTAGCTTTTGTCCAAAATAAAATGACCCAGGTCATACAATCCAATAATAGGGATTCTCTCTGTTTCTCTGTGTGTCTGTTTGTCTGTCTGTCTGCCTGTCTTTCTCTCTCTCTCTCTCTCTCTCACACACACACACACACACACACACACACACACAAACAGTGAGGTGTGTTGAAGTGAACCTCATTACAGAAACGAATGTGTAGCATTCAAATGAAGGTTGGAAATATAAAATTAAAGAAGGGCTTTTATCATTTTTGGTGGACATGTGAACTCGCCGCCTCGAGTTCCCCCGTGAGGGGTGAAGAGAGGCGGGGTATAAATTCGATAAAATAAAATAAAGCAAAGAAATTTTGGAGTAAGATTCATATTTTAATGCAGAAAATTCTTAAAACGAAGAAAAAGATGAAACCAGAAACTTTTCTTTTGGGGTTAATGGAAAAAGACTTGGGAAAAAAATTGGAACTTTGTTCTTATATAGGTTGACTACCATACGCACAAAAATGGAAGGACATTTCAATTCCCACCATGGACAAATGGCTACAGAAGTTGATGGAGTTAGCAGAGATGGCTAAAGTGACCTTTTCAATCAAAGAAAGAATATAAGTATTTTTGTTGCTACATGGAGACTGCTTCTGGACTTTTGCGTTTGAGGTGAAAATAAAGGAAATGTTGATTTTAGGTTTTCCTGATTAGATTGATGTGTTGTTATAGAAATGGCTAGTTTATACTATTATGGAGAAGTTAAAAAGTGGAGGTTCAATGTTAATGCTTTATTCTACTGCAACAGAATCAGAAGTCAAGGCTTTTTTTTTTCTTTTTTCTCCCCCCACCCCCACTTTTCTTTCTCCTTTTCCTCCCCACTGTGTCTTCCTGTTTGCTTTTGTATTTTGTATATTTTATTCTATAATCTAATAAAATGTTTAAATACCAGGGGAAATAAATAAATAAACAGAAATGAACATGTAACAGTGCTCAACCATTAAGCCATTTACAGAGTACAGAGAAGAGTCTCCAAAACAATGGGGACTTCTTCACCATCATTTGGGATCTCTCTCTCTCTCTCTCTCTCTCTCTCTCTCTCTCTCTCTCTCTCTCTCTCTCTCTCTCTCTCTCTCTCTCTCTCTCTCTCTCTAAATCACTTTTATACAGAATAGAACTTCTCCAAATTATCATTTGCTCCTTGTTTCTGGCATTTTTGCATATCTGAAAAATTTGTTAGCATTGATCAAGAAAGAAATGCAAAGAACAGAAGTTTAAAAATCTCAATGTTTTATTGCAGATGAGGCTTATCCTAAAGATGTTGGGGTTTTACTGAAGCAACATTTTTCTTCTTCAGGTGATATGTTGCAATATAATATTAAAAGTGAACACTTGACTAATAGACCAGATAATCAAAGTAAAAAAATTATTAATAAATCAAACTGAAGTACAATAATATTGAAAGTAACTATGGTCACAATTATACATTTCAAAGGATCTTTCTGCTTCGTTGTTTAAAATGACCCAATATACTGATACAAAACAATTAACTTATCCATGTATAAAAACAATGTTACAATATTAGGGTATCAAAATATAAAAAACAACATGTAGCAGGCATGCTTAACTACCGGGAGGGCACTGCATTTCCAAAAATGACACTCATGGTGGAAATGGCAATACCCTAACCCTAACCCTAACCCAAACCAAAAGTGAAAAATCCAACTTTTTTACTTAATCACATAGGAACTTCTCTATCCCAGAATACGAAAGGAATCTCTTCTCTGTTTGCAATACCAGAGGTCAGACTGATGAAAATGAGAGAAAATTAACTTGGCCACAAAAATGGGTTCAGGCAATGAAGAGTCTAAGCTTCAGTTCCAATCAGACGTTTGTCCTTCTACGGTACCACAAAATGCCAACTTCACAGAAGGCAAAACAGCCATTAGCACAAAGGAAAAAAGCAAATCACACAGGCAAACTGGCAGAAGACCCAGAGGAAAGCAGAGGGAACATCCTAGCATCATTTCTCCCCCAGTTGTTGGGTTTTTTTTTCTTTTTTTAAAGATAAAATGCCCATTTATTTAAATAATTTAAAAAGAAAAAATATATAAAGAACAATATAAGCAATTATGTACAGATAGATCACTAAGAAGTCTTGGGAAAAAATATTGGTTTTTTTGTGTGTGGGGGAGGGTTTGGTGAGCACATGCTTCAAAGGAAAGCATTCGTGTGCACCTACTGGCTTTTAGGAAGCATGCAAACCATTCTAGTTTTCTAGCTGAGGAGAGTGGTTCTAAATAAGAAAGGATGCATAAATGTTTGGAGGTTGATTATCCATCTTTATCTTATGTTCAGGATAAACAACACATAAAGCTGATGCTTTGTGATGTGTCATTCTTTTTTAAAAAAAAAGCTTGCTCACGGTTTGCTAAAATCAGAGGGTTAATTATGTGGGTGCTCTGCATAAGTCCCCTTTAAGCTCTCGATAACCTGATGTTTCTGAAATGATATTGGTTTTCTGGGTGTGCATTCAATATGCATTGGCTTCTGCATGAGCCATGAGTCCAGGAATCACTTACATGCAATTGTTCATCCAAAGGCTTCTGTCCTGCACTAAACATGCAATCTCTGCAAGAGAATGGCATCATCCTGAGCACTCTGGCAGGGATGGGGATTAACTGGAGTGTTAGTGACTGCTCTTGGATTTGTAACTGTTCAACAGAGGCTAGTGATGCTCAGGAAGGGAGAAGAGAGAGAAGGGAGGAGGAGGAAGAGGAAGAGGAAGAGGAGGAGAAGAAGAAAAAGGAGGAGGAGGAGGAGGAGAAGAAGAAGAAGAAGAAGAAGAAGAAGAAGAAGAAGAAGAAGAAGAAGAAGAAGAA
>JANHGC010001615.1:503496-522964 GCA_027560395.1 Boaedon fuliginosus
CAGTTTTGAAACAGCACAGCAACCCAGGGCTGGAAGGGACCTCAGAGGTCATCTAGTCCAACCCCCTTCTCCAGCATGAGACCTTATGTCATATGGGTTATTTTGGTGCCTGGCCATGCCCACAAACATGGCCACGCCCACCCAATCAACCATGACCACCAAGCCACACCCACCAAGCCATGCCCACAGAACCGGTAGTAAAAAAATTTGAATCCCACCACTGGTTTGGATGGATAAATGCTTCCATGGTTGATAGCCAAATCGGTATTTTCATATAAATTTTGCTGTAACTTTTTCAACACACTACAAGTAAGGCATTTCTTACATAGTGTCTTTGAAAGTATCTATGCATTTTATTCTTGTCGTACCACCAGAAAGCGTGCCATTCCAATTGAAGGTTGTGGCCTTCTAAGAATAATAACCTTCTGTTTGTGTCTGAACATTATCCATTCTTTCATCCATGTTAGTAAAGATGCTTGGTTAGAAAGCTCCCAATCTGGTAGTCCAAAACCTCTGTTGCTTTTAGCTTCTTGCAGCATTTTCAATCTTATTGTTGCTTTTTTGTCTGGACAGATATATTTCAAAATTATTGTATTTAACTCATCAAAAAGGTTTTTCTCTAGTTTTATTGGAATTGTTTGAAACAAGAAAAGTAGGTTCAGTAAGATATTTATTTTTATAGTTGCAATTCTTCCTACCATTGACAATTGCAAGTTCTTCCATTTGTCCAAATCTAATTTGTTGTATTAACCTTGATTTGGTTTTTCCAATGGCATCTTGCTTACCTATTGTGAAGTATTAAATACTGGGAACCAATAATTGGTGCCAATCTTCTATTTTGGAGAAAACATGGTGACATAGAACATGGAAAAGTTGGATCCAAGTGGGAATATTGACTTTGGGTGAATTGATAGATGAAGATGAATTTTTAACATATGCTGTGTTAAGAGATATCATCTATCAGATGTAACCCTGTGGCAATATTTACAGCTACAACATTTGTTGATAACATTATTTGGACCAGCCAAATTTTCACCTTTGTAGATACACAAAATACAAGAACAACTTGATAATATTTTAAAACTAAAAAAAAAATCCCTATTAGTTTGTATGCGTTATCAATAAACCAATTTGATGCACATTAAGGCATGAGTGGAATAGAGATTCCTCTATTGCACAGACAATGGGAAAGTGTCTTAACTTCTATAGCAAGTTTAGTTTAGTTTTAGTTTAGTTTTATTAGATTTATACCCCACCTTTCTTTCCCCAACAGGGAGAAGGCGTCAGTGAACAGAGCCAGCGGACATTAAACTATGACTGGTACAACACAAAATACTATTTAGGTTTGCACTACTTTTGTATAGAAAAGGTCTGTTTATGGCAGCATTTTGTTGAAGATGTAATAAGCATAATAATTCTTTAAAGACATGTTTTACAATGGGCTATTATCATCATCACCCTCTTTTAACGATCCCATAATGCCTTGCAGGGTGGGGTCAGGGCAACTGAATAGAGCTGAGTGTTTACTGGCCAGATGCCCTTCCTGTCGCCAATGCAGAGGTTTTTCCCCCAGCAGATATATTCTCAGTGTGCTCAGAGAGAAAAATATCTGCCTCTACCTAGGATCGAACTCATAGCCTCCTGATTGTGAGGTGAGAGGTCCACCTCTAGGCCACCGCACCACTCCTTACAATGTGCTATACTTACTAAATTCTCCAAGAAAATAGTGAATTATATGACAGTGTGACAAAAATGAAGTTTTTCAGAGGATCAAATTATTTTGAATTATATACCTATGAAACGGAACTGACAACTTGACAATTTAAATGGATTATTTGTGCTATTACTATGGCTAAAAGACTAGTATTGCAGCACTGGAAAAATAAATGTATATGCCATCTATGAGTGGTTTAACTATATATATAAACTTTGTATGGACAACTATAATAAAATATGGAATTCATTTATGCAAAATATAGTAAAGTTAAAGAGGAATGATAAATATATGCATATATTAGAAATGAGTATACATGTACTTTAATATTTATTATAAAAAATAAAATAAAATAATTATAATATTGTAACAATATAGAATTGTTTGTTTCTGTGTTCTGTTGTATTTTTTCACATTAGTGGTCAGACATGCACTCCACTAAAAAAATCAAGCATGAAAAACTGGGAAAATGTGTTAAATACCAAGGTTTCCCAATATTTTCTGTCCATGGAATCTGTTTCTTAAAAACAAAGTCTGCAGAACCAGTGTTCAGGAGGCAAAACTCTAGTAATGAAAAATTGGCTGCATTAGAGTTGTTGTTTTTTTTTTAAAAAATATTTTGCCCTTAGTGCCTTGTGGAACTTCATCAAGTTTTTGTGGGTTATGTGGGAAATCATTCAAAAAATTCTGTTAAGTAGGATCTTTTCTTGAAAAACTGATTTCTGAGCAAATGTATCTTATTACTTCTGATGATGGATTTTATGGAATTGTAAAAGGAAACATAATCTCAGATGAAAAGCTATGTGGAATCTCAATTTGAATCCATTTCCATGTCTTTGCCAAAGACGGATGCCTTAGGAATGTTCAGGAATACTTGGTATAGAAAAATATCTACATTTTACTCACTGAGTGCATACTACTGCATATTGTTAACAGGCCAAACAGAGTCAACAAAGTTAAAAACTCATACTTCTTGGTCAAGGGCCCACATATCTTGATTTTAATAAATTATAAAATTAAAGGTTCTAATTTGTATATACATTTTAATAAACAATTCCTGGGATGCATTGCAACTGACATTAAGCCATTTTATGTAACTGGCTGTATCTTACAAGACAGCTAATACTGTGCATTGTAGGTGAGTAAATAAAGTAGTAAATACATTGTACAATAAAAGTCAATGACAAAAACCCTTAGGTATTTTTTAAACAAGCTCTTCTGTGGACCAATTCACACAACCATTGGCCTTATTTGCATCTGCAGCTAACAGTTCTACTCAGACTGACTTCCTTCTCGTGGAAAATTGGTTTCATATACTGGCAGCCAGAAGGTAGCTACAGCTTTTGTCTGGCCACAAAGATACTTGTGTAGGATTTCCTGATGTTTATCGAGAGTCAAATATTTCATTTAATAAGAAACATTCATTTCTGTTCCCAAATTAAAGGGCTCTACAAACAAGCCTTTTAAGTGCCTGTTATAATGATGCTCAAGGTTTAAATTGATATGTTCAAATCTGATCAGGAGCTCACTCCTAAAATACTCTCATAGATGAATCTGTCTTGTAGTTGTCCTTGCTAGTTTAGTATCATCAAAATGGTGACAAAATGGTGACAAAGGCTCTACTTTTCCAAATTACCATAGAACAAGGAAAATTTATCAGGGGCAGAGATAATTTGGATAAGGAGTGAATGTTGAGTGGATAGGTGTATGTTTTTAAATTAAGAATGTAAGAATAGAAGACATATATGAATATAAGACATACATGTGAATTCCTCTTCTGAGATACGCAACAATTTACTGCATTTTCTCATATTCTGCAAGGATAATCTCACTATCTTTATTTATTTGACATTCATCTCAATCCAACAAAGATCGTCTATGTGCAGAAGCTGCCCTATAAATATGCACCAAATATACATGCAGAAGCATGTGCAAGAGTGCAGCCATATTTACTTGAGTACCATTCAAATGCTTAAATGACTTCTGATGTTTAATATAATGCATATCCAAATGATGTGTGCAAATTACTAGAATTGGAACATGGCAAATAACCTGTCAACACTGAAGCTAACCTGACCAGTGGTGGGATTCAATTTTTTTTACTACTGGTTCTGTGGGCGTGGCTTGATGGGCATGGTTATGTGGTATGGATATTTGCTGCAGTCAGCCAATCAGAGGTGATATTTGCTGGTTCTCCAAACCAATCAAAATTATTGCTACCAGTTCTCCTGAACCTGGCGGAACTGGCTGAATACCAGTTCTGAACCTGACTGAGGCCATTTTGAGGCTTCAGTGCTGCCACAACTGGAGCTAAGTGATAGGGAGGGAGGAATAGAGATAGCTGGGGTTTGTAGCCAAAACAAAATACTTTCTCTTGGGAACCAAGGACATTCCAGCAGGTGCTTGGAAGAAAAGGACTGAAGTTACCTAGCAAATGGACTGTATCCTGATTGGACAGTGTGACTGATTGTTTTGAGAAAGTGAAAATGTTCTACTTTTAATTAGGTGAAAACCGCAGGAACATTTAGAGTTCGTTTTTACCAGCTTGTACCAATATGACATATCCAATAAATATTTGAGGAATCTACCTGCCTCGGAGTTTTCCTTGCTGTGGGTATGTTACTTGGAATCCTGACATAAACATTATAAAGGGCCATTATGTCACTCAAATGTGGAATCAATCCTATGTTGTCTGTTAACTTCCTCAACTTGATGACTTTCAGATTCTGCCTACATCCAGCATTGGCTATTTTTTTTATCTCCACCTATCTGACCTGGCTATCAGATACCTCCAGACTGATCTCATTAAATAGGCTATAATGTGAATCCTTATATACAGGTGGTGTGCTGAATAAAAACATTTGTCTGTTTAAGCAAATTTTGAACCAACCATTTTCTTTCAGCCTAGTCTTCTTCACAATTTTATTATAGTGGGGATAAAATGGAGATTCCTGAGTAAGAGCCCTTCAGCTACTAGAAGGAAGGCACAATATCAGCCAACCAAAGAAATAATATAAATAAACAAACAAACAAACAAACAAAAAGAGAAGATTTCAGTGATTATTTATTTAGAACCTGCAGTAATACAGGTGCTTCTTCAGTTAGATTCCGAGTGTAAAAAGAACAGCAAAAGATTTCTTTTGTATGCATTGCTCAGATAAAGACAACAAGTATATCAGTTCAGTCAACAGGGGAAATGTCCAAGAATATAATGGAAGAATCATCAGTTGTTGAGAGCAGCATGCAATTCGTATGTCACTATCCTTGGGTTTTCTCACCAACCATTGAGGTAAGCTGTTTTTAAACCTGCCACCAGTTTATGCTGATACCTCTCTAGCCACCAAGATGGTTTTGAATGTTTTTTGCTTGCTTGCTTTTGTTTGCAGGTGAAAAGGTCTACAATCAAAGCAAAGCTATATTCACAAGAATATTTACTAAAAAAAAATTCTGGTGGAGGGGGGTGTTACCCATGAATAAATGCCGCTCTCTCTTTAAATCAAGTGAGTGGTTGGTTTACCTATGATGTTGCTGATATCCATGCATGCTTTCAGAAAGCGCTGTGCAAGGGGAAACCAGTACTCAAAGGGCTGAAACTGAGGTTGTTAAAATCTAAGCAGATTCAGTATCGTTATGCATTTATATGCATAATGACATCTGTTCCCATCTGTAACAATACAGTAGACCTAATTACCTGCTGATAGCACAAATTGTTCACTACCCCAGTGGATACGAGCAATATGTAGAAAATAAACAAAAGCTACACTTTCTTCAGACAAAAAGCACCAACTGAAATAAAAAAGAAAATCCAGTCATTTAGATCATTAATATTTGAATAAATGCAATCATTTTACCACAAGCTTTTAAGAGTATGAAACGCAGATATTTGGGGGTGGAAAGCGGGGAAACAGGATTATTTTAAAACATTAGGATTATTTAAGCTATCTTTCCAGTGAGTTAATGTATACACTTGAATTTCAAATAGTTTTTGAAAATGTGATTCATGGGGGTCATGAGGATTGCATATGTGATTCAGACAAATTCCAAATCATGCCCAAATCTGCGATTAAGGTCAAAGAAGATCCATGCAAGGAAAGACAATTTGTCTCATGTTGCTGGAGACAGAGGCTGTTTGCAAAATCTGCTGTTTTGTTTCCATAACCACCAAAAGGTTCACAAATTGGGGAAGAGAAGGAAAGGAGAGCAAAGTCAAGAGACTGATCCATCTCCCCTCTAATCACAGAATTACTTCTTAAGGGGGACTTCCAAGTAGAAATCCTTGCCTATAGCAATTTGGAGAGCTCATTGTGAGCTTTTAAAGAGATCTCCAAATCAAAATATTTGCCAGAGTAGAACATTAGTTGTTTTTATGAGGTATCATCTAACCAAAATACTTGTTTAAACAAGTACCTTAAACTTGTATTTTATGTAAGAATCCCAACAAAACAAGAATAAACGTTAGATATTGCTTGCCAATTTTGACACTAAAAAATAAACAAAAGAGCATCACAGCATCTCTTTTGAAACTGAATAGGCTTCACCCTTAGAAAGTTCTACTGTGCCTATATAAAGTTCAGCACTTCTGGCAAAAGGTAACAAAATATTGACCTTTGTTTTTGCTGCTCAATGGGAAGTTATACTGACTAGCTTTAGAATAAGCCTGCATCAAACTGGGCAGCCTCTCTTCGTTCTTAGTCAGAGTGATTATTGTCTGAAGTATTGAATGAAGTCCCAAATTAACATTTGTGGCCTAAGCACATTTTTAGAAGACACATTTGTATATTAACAACATGTACAAGATGTATATTACAACTGAATTCTTTAAATGTACAGTACAAGCCATATTTTTATAGCGGCGTTCAATTTAGTAAATGGGACATCTACCTGAAATTGATGGGCTTAGTGTGGGCATTCATGGGAAAGGGAGTATAGACAACAGTGGTGCAACAACACACAATTATTTCCATTTATATATTTGAATCAGAGATTGGATTCAAGTGTGTAAGCATGGCATTTAGTTGATGATGCCACCAAGTATCTCCTTCAGGCTTCATCACAATTTGCTGAAGATGACGCAGGAGCTGGTATATCATAACTAAGAAGGGGTCTGCTGTCTAAGTGAGAAGTTGAAAAGTCACACAGTGATAGGAAGGGACTTGTAATCCTTAGGTCAGAGGCATAGATTTCGAGGCCCACTGCCTGATGACACCTATGAAACGTTGGGTGTAGTTCCCGGCATCCTTACCAAAGGGCCACCAGCATGACATTTTTAAGCTAATGGAAGGGAAACTGTTGAATATATTGGGAATAATCATATTAGTTGTCTTGCATTTTAATTATATATGTATTAAATTAATTATAATTTTGGATTTTTGACCTAACTTCCAGCATGATCTTTAAAGGTGAAATGTGGACCTCATGATCAAACTCTTGTGGACCTATGGTTCTAACATTATTTCTTCATGAATGAGATGAGAAACTTTGATAATTGTACAGAGATAGCCTTAGAACTCTTTTTAAAAATGTTCTTTTACTGTTTCTGAAGAACATTATTTTCCAGCTGGATTTTGTACAGTAACATCATACCATCACCAAATGTGCTTTTCAAGTGTTTATTGCGATTCATTGGGCTTGGCTCCCAAAATCAGATTGAATTAATTCCTCAACACTTTGGTTAGACTTTTTTTTTGTTTTTGTCATCCCTGAGTGTGGAAGTAGCACCTCTGAATTCAGTGGAAAGATTGGTATACGTGACTTCAGCGCAATGGATATCAAAGTTGTTCTACATGAAACAATTTGACCTGTCCAAATAAATGGCAATCAGATTTTTTTTTTAAAAAAAACAACAGACACATATTTCCTTGCCACTGAAATTCTATAGGCTGTTTTTGTAGGACTTATTAAGTATTTTGAAGCAATTGATTAGACTTTTTTTTTGATTAAACATAGGTAGATTCCATTGGGTTCAAACATACACAGAGATGGAGCAAGATGGAAAATAAAAAGAAACAACCCTGCTGACATTCACTACAAGTAGTCCTTGTTTAGTGACCATGACTGGGATCAGCAACTCGTTAAACAAAGTGATTGCTTAGTGAAATTGCAACCATGCTTGTGATCTTACTTCAATTTCTTTCGCTTTGCAAAACTGTGAAGGTCATAAATATAAGGACTTGTTGTAAAGTAAAAATGTTTTTTATGATGGTCATGACTGTAAATAGTTGCTAAACAAGGCAGTATTTAAAGAAGGACTACCTGTATGTCACATTGTTTGCATAGCCTGTTAAGCTATGGACTTATTGTACCATTTTCAGTGGATATTTGTAACCCTAACATTTGTTATGCTGTTTATCTTTTCTTTAATTAAATAAGCCTACATGTCTATTTATTGCAAGCTGTAGCATTAGGCATTTCTGCCATAGCACCACTATTTAAAAAATTAGTCCCTAGGGTGGCATGGGCATTACTGCAGTACTGTAACATCTCTATAAGAGAGAAATATATATATCCGTATATAGAGTTATATTTCCAATTTAACGCAATTCCCTGAGCATTCCTTCTTTCCTTTTTTCTGCAATCAGCTGCTGAATTCTTTGGTTCTTTGTCCTTTCATATGGTGGTCTCCTCCTCCAGATGATGTTGTGTTGTGGCACTTCATTTTCCGTCTCATGAATTTTATAGGGTGCATCCAGTGTGTTGCCTTCTGGCTGCTCGATGGTCACATTAGAATGGGTGATATTTACCTTGGCAACATCTGGTGGACCTGTTGCTCTATGTGTTGTGTGATCTTCAACAGATGTTGCAAGGGTGGGAGTGATGTCCTCTTCAATATCATTAACAGTCGAGTTGCCATGTCCTGTTTCATTAGCATACATACCACAAGACTTGCAACACAGTTTATTATATCCAGGAATGGTACAGTACCGATGGAGAACTTCCACGCGACAAAACATTGATCTGTCTCCTTTGCAATGCTCTGCTGGAAGAGAAAAATAAATTTAAGTATATGCTATACATCCAAAACAGAGTCAAGATAACTTGGGTCTTAAGAGGCCCTTGCATAAATAAGGTATTATATGTGCTCTTAACTAAAGTTCTCTCATGTTTTTAGCAATGATCTAAAGCTAAAGCTTCATGCATTGATTTAACTTTCAGAGGATATGGGAACAAAGTGACAATTCCTGAATGATATACATTTGTGTGTCTACAAATGCACACATTGAAATTATACAGGATATAACTTTTTAGGCATGATAGTGACTATATTGTTAGAACCACCTGTCATCTGGATCACCCTAATTACATGCTGGCTTTTCCTAAGTTCATGTCAACAGCTTGTCTTGAATGTGGTACATCCATGGAATGAAAATTATTTATATAAGAAGCAGCTTTCTCATTGATTTTCATGTGTTCTGTTAATATGACCACAGGAAGTTACGTAATATATTTGGCCTAGACAGATCACACACCAGCATACGTGCACTTGTTTGACTTCTTATTTTGTTTTTTTATTACTAACAGCTGGAACAAAATATACACTGGCAATGATAACATTGAAAGAATCCATTATATATACTTTGTATATATTGTTGGATAATATGTATTTGCTTTTCTTTTAATGATATATATTTCTAAATAAAGTTTTTAAATTAAAAAAAAATTAAAAAGAAAGACTCCATTCACTATACTATTTGCCTATATTTCACAAGTCACTGAGAAGTATACAATCACTGAGCATGCTAAATCTTTGTTAGTCTTTGATGGGGAAGGAACAGTTTACTGTTTTTCTACAGGTTTCTTGGGCAATGTTTTGTATATGTAATAACAGGCACTGACCTTAAATTATTCCCTTTTTTCTTTCTCACCCTGACATCAAGATAAATTGCTATCAAAGAAGTACATTAATTGGACTTCATCATTTTTCTTTCTATTATTTTATAATAATATATCTTAAAAAACTAAAGAAGCCCCTGTGGATTTTACTCCACTAGTTGTTGTTGACTAGAGCAGGCATCTCCAACCTTGGCAACTTTAAGACCACAGCAAAGCTGGCTGTGGAGTTCTTGGAATTGAAGTCCACAGGTCTTAAAGTTGCCAAGGTTGGAGACCCCTGGCCTAGAGGGGATGGTGTTCATCTCCGTTTCAATGCCATTGAGCCAGCACTGTCCAAAGACATTTCCATGATCATGTGGCCAGCATGACATCATGGAGCACTGTTATATTCCCACCAAAGTGGTACCTATTAATCTACTCGCATTTGCATGCTTTCAAACTGCTAGATTGGCAGGAGCCAGGGTGAGGACGGAAACTCACCCCATTGCATAGTCCTCAGTTCTCGATCCTGGGCTGTCCAGCTTTCCACCTGACAAGCCGAGCATCGTAACCACTGAGCAACTGCCCCACCCCATAATATACCATGCTGTTATCCAAATAGCTTATGTACAGAATTTTTCTTCTATAAGGAGTGCACCATTTTCTGAGTTTCTATACATTGCAAGAATGTTACCAGGTAGCCTTCAGTCAGGAACTTCTTAAAGGTAAGAACCAAGGCAGTTCTCTAAACTAATTGTCTCACTTTCTGAAAAAGGTTGACCAGTATATAACTGAAATCCCATCATTTTTTAAAGAAGCTCTTAATGCTATATTTAGATAAATCATGAATCTTCCATTGTAGGAACAGATGCATCAAGAGAAGGTCATAAAGGTAATTTATGACTGTAACTGAGCTCGGAAT
This sequence comes from Boaedon fuliginosus, assembly GCA_027560395.1. NCBI lineage: Eukaryota > Metazoa > Chordata > Lepidosauria > Squamata > Lamprophiidae > Boaedon > Boaedon fuliginosus. The sequence goes on from JANHGC010001615.1 coordinate 513,942, forward strand.
TACATCTGAAAACCGTGCCAGTTGTTAAGCATGCCACCATGTGACCGCACCCAATTTGACAATGTTCTCTGTAGTGGTCATTAAGTGAATCTCTGTGGTTGTAAGTGAACATGAAAGCTGTTAAGTGAATCCATTGTCCACAATGGGCATTTTTGCCAGAAACCAGAAGTAAATCCCAGTTTCCAGCAAAAAAAAAATCCATCATAAACTGTCATCTGACTGGGCGGGGGCAGGCTGGAGGCCATTGGAAGTTCAAATCTGAGTTGTAAGTTTTAAGAACTTGGGAGACAGACTTAGAAAGGTCTGTCATAACTTTGATCAGCCATTAAGTAACTGATCATTTTGTTGAAGACTACCTGTACATATTTTCATTGTCAGAGGGAATTGAACATTTACAAAAACTCCCAAACAAGTTCAAAAACTTCACTTCTTCTGAAAACTGGTATTGTCTTTCTTGCATGATTCATGCACTTATCTCAACATCTATGTGTGCCTAATCATGCCTTCAAAATGTGGAAAGTTTTAAAAATAAAATAACGGAGAGATGTGCTAATGTAATCTCTTTGTATGAAGAAACATGCTGAGCAAGAGAGAGGTTACATGAAGTGCTGGATCAATATAGAGACCAAATGCCCGTGCACGCAGCAAAACCAACTCTGAGTTTTGCAGCATTATCTGTCCAGATGGGAAGGAACACATCCATATTGCCATCTGGTGATAATATTAATTTGGATGAACAGTTAACATGGTTATTTAATTTCATACTACATCTGGTTGCAACATGGCATTGCTGCTTTAATTATTAATTTATTATTTGCTATCCTACTGTAAACAAGAACAGCATAAATCCAGGGATCATATATATTGAAGGAATATCAGTGTTCCCCACTGCTTATAAAGCATGAAAAAAAATCTTAAGCACCCTTGTTTATGTAAGAAATCAATACTGAAATTCAAACTAGGTTTATAAGTATGCATTGCAGAGAAGGAGAGAATGAGCAATCTGAAAAGTAAGTAAAGTAGAAGTAAATGCAGGATGCAAGAAGCATATTTTAAACAAGGACTGAAATTTCTTATATGGTAAAACACACCAAGAAAGTTTTCAAAAGTTGCCTCAGTGAAAACTATGAACTATGAAGCATGGAGTAATATTCTTATATAACTCCAATCATTTCACTATAGACAGCACAAGGGAATGTCCAATCAGATATACAGAGTTTAATTTCTAGAAGCAACATACCATGTGAATTTCTTGGTGCTTAAACAATCTGGGATATACATGCTACAAATCCTTCCTTGTTAAAGTTGTGGTGGAATATAGTTTGTGCTGTGTGGGTGTGAGTGTGGGTGTGCTAACTCTTTGCCATAGTGATGTTTCTGTGCTCCAGAAAGAAATTTCAAATGCATCTTTGGAAATGTATAACAATCAGGATGGTATGACAACATCATCAGGCCACTTAGAAGGAAGCTGCATGCAGATATGGCAGCATAGGGGTTAGGGCAGGAGTTGACAACCCCTGGTCTATGGACTGGCACTGAGCTGTGTCATGCCAGCAACCAGGCCGCACAAACAAGTGAAGCTCCAAACTGCTGGATTCAGGCAGCACGCAAAACCACGCCCACTCCGGTCCATGAAAAAAAACTTTCTCTATGGAACCTGTCCCTGGTGGCCAAAAGGTTGGAGGCCTCTGGGTTAGAGGGCAATAGTCCTTTAACTACATTGCAAATTACAGCCCACTCTAATTCAAAAGTATTCGTTGACTTCAGAAAGAAAGTCAACCTGCTGAACTTTAAATAGTTCTTTACTCATCCTCTAAAATATAGGGCATGAGTGTGTTTAATTGGCAAACATATCAGTCTAGCATATGTTAAGACTTTTACAAATATAACTGTACAGCGGCATTATGAAACAAAGTTAAAGTTCCCTGATATTTATGGGAAATAAATAAATAAATAAATAAATACCTTTTGTTGTTATTTGATTTTGTGCTGATTTTATAAAATATAATTCCAGTTCAGTTTCACAAGGGAAATATTGTCTGTATATGTAGAACTATTAATTTAACAACTGTAGAGTTAAATGTGTCTAGATATTTAAAAATGGCAAAATAATGACCTATATTTGATTTTTTTAAAATATATTTAAAACTAATTTTTCAACTAAACGTAATTTTCACACTAATTAAAGAAACATTTGGCTTCAAGGTACCTGTTGAAACAGCTTTAGAAAAATGCCTTATTTTTCACAGTAAAATATGCAAAATGTGTAGATTAAATACAGAGTCAGGTGAAATAACTCCTATGATGCTATTAAGATTAATTTCATTTATAATTAAGAGTTTATAGGGAGACATCTTCTTTCCTTTCTTAGTGGGGTGGGGGCAGTTAGCCATGGAGCATTAAGATTTGTGGCAGCTTAAAGATGTAACAAATTCAAACAAATTTTGGCATCAGTCACTTCCTGGATTGCAAGCCATTTGCACGCACAAAAGCAACCATTAACTTTCTTGATTCCATGGTACAAAAGTCTTTAAGCTGTTTGTCTTAAGCTTGTGACTTCTATATATATATCAGAATAAACATAGGTGGTTATTCCTCCAACAAAACTGCCAGACCTGCTGAACTTTAATCTTTTATTTTGTAATACGCATGACAGACTGGAAGTTATCTCTTTAACTCAGCAGTAAGAAAAAAATAGTTATTTGTACAATCACTTTGGTACACATTTCAACTGGCCTGATAGAAAATATTGAACAGTAAAACGAATTGGCACATATTTAATATTGTTAAATACATACAAAACACTGATAAAATATCCCTGATAAACCAAAGTGCATATAGAACTGCGCACGATGCCCAGGTATCTTATTGCACCATTCTCTAGAGCCACCCATATTGTCAAACATCACTTAACAGTTGTCTATTGAAAGGTAACTAACAGTCATAAGTAAGTTGATAACAGTTATACACCAATTATTTTACATAACAGTATTTAGAGCCAGATAACACGTCTTTGCCTTTTATGTTGCCATGTGTAATTATTAATATGTTGCAGCAGGAAATAATAATAACAGCAAAATTTAAATATGTGATCACATGATAATGACCATTTTGAAGTGCTACATTGCCAAAATCCAGAGGGTCACCTTCATAAGGTATCTCAAATGTTAGCAGAAAGACAGAGCAAGAAAATTGTTATGATACCCCAGGACTAATGCCTTTCTATTCTTTGATATTATATGAGTGGTCCATGGAGAATATATTTTAGATCTTCAACACAAAGTCTGTTGAGGAATAAATTGCAATTACACAAATTAAGTGTTGCAAAATACTTTTCTTCATCCAATTTTGTAATGATCCTTTTTCTTTCTCATACATGGACTGTGCAAATTTCCTTCCAGTGTTTAATCATTCAAGTAGAACACTCTGTACGTGAATATCAATTCATGATACCAGTACACTGTATTTAAAGCTGAAACTGGAGATTAATGCCAATGCAATTAAAATTTAAGGCATTTTTCTAAACATAGTTTCTTCGTCCCTAAGCAAAGTAAAACAAATCAATAAAAATTGAGGTAATTCTGTAGTTCACACTATTATGCTTGCCAGCTGACACACATCTATAGATCATACACACACACACGCACGCACACACACAAATAGAAAAACTGAACAGTCAAGCCAAATATGCATATGGTGAAAAAAGACTAATGAATGTAATGATGAATAAAGAATTAATTGTTGAACAACTTTTGACATTACACTGTATGTCAATGCCATATTGTCTCAACCATATTACAATACTGCACATTACAACTTGTAGCATAAGTACATGTTCTGCCATGTTGTTTTTCTAATTACTTTTTCAAAGGAAAAAAAAGAACATAAGGTACAGTCTGATAAAATTGTGTTTTTCTACTTTTGGAAATCAATATAAACCAAACGAAGATTCCTTTGAAGCATAGTATATAGTAGCAGCAGCATTTGATGGACTATATATAAAAAGAAGTCCCATCTTCCTGAAGAACAGGTTTTTCTCATGGTAACAAACACACATTTTAAAGCCATTGTGACACATGGATTGAGAAGCAATGAGATTATAAAGAAAGATGGAATGGGTGCTTGACATTTCATCCTGTTTGAATACCCTGCAAAAACATTGACCTACCTACCTAATCTGCCATGAGTTAGAAGACCTTTAGATGAAAGGAAAACCTTAGCACTACAAGTTGTCATTATTGTGATGCGATCACATTCACAATAAGTTGTCAGTTTCACCATCAAACTCAAATCATGAGCCAGTTAAGAGCCTTTTTTCACCATCACTAACCAACAAGCAAACCCACATCAGCTCACTTTTAGAGGACTTACAACAAACTGCAGATATTCTGCTTCATACACCCAACCCCTTGACGACCTCCACTGCAGCAATGAAGGGCTGCTCAATCTCCAGAGAAGTAAGACATTGGACACTGCAACCCAGTGCAGGGGAAAAAACGATTCCTCTCGAGATAAAACTCTGAAGACTCAAGAAAATGTTCCATATAGGAAAAAGAATAGAGCAGAAGGCAAAGTCCACATTTGATGTGGCATGCAGCTAAAAGCAAAGGCAGAATTATAAATGGGTCGTTTACTTGAAGATATTTTCTGGATGGGATAATCTTTGTCCGGTCTTGATAGCCACTGTATCATATAGGTCTTCTTGGATGTATCTGATGAATTTTCTGAAGGAGAAAGGAAGATTTGGGGTGGAAAGAGGGGAAAAATATGAGCGCTTTTTGTAGCTTTTAAGGAACATTTTATAATCCAAAAGCTGAATTAATAGACCCCATTCTAATCACAAAAAGGAAACTATTTTTAAAGCCAAAACTATACTTAGAAAAACATCAGTGTTTTTAGTTTTAATGAAGTTAATCATTTAAGTCCTTCTGTTCAGATGTATCACAACATGGCATGCTTTCAGAAAGGATAACAGTACAAATGTAGATACTGAATAAATGTTTTTAGAGAACTTTACTTCCATTTTAGGATTTCTTCACACATTCTGGCTGTTAAGTGTGCAATTAAAACTTTGAAAGCGTATTTTTGAACAAGTATGACAGGGGTTGACTAGGGTTTGCAACAACTTTAGGGAGAGCAAATTATGGGCCATTGTGGGTCTAGACTGGAAGATAAAGACGTCGAGGAACTAGAGAACACACACACACACACAAAAAGCAGTGACGAAAAATAAAAATGTGATAATCGGTTGATCTCAGTATCTATTCATAGATCAATATTTCTTAATTGGCAGCTTGAAGACCTGTGGACTTCAATTGCCATGGCTGGCTGGGAAATTCTGGGAATTGAAGTTCACACATCTTTAGGCTGTCAAGGTTGAAAAACATTGTCATCGACAAAGAAGAAACAATGCTTTTAGATTCTTGCCTAGAATGATTCTCAATATTTTGGCTTTCTTTATTATTTCATACCAGCCTGCAGGATCCCGCCACCCCCCACCAAAAAAATCATTTGCAGTGAGCTCCCCTCCCCCAAATAAGAAGCATTTTTCAAATTTCTTTTCCAGCTGTAATAAAGTTAAGCTGTTAATACTAGAAATATGGGACAGATTATTGTGACAATACAGAAGTAAAATGGTAAATTTGATATTATTAATAGTATCGCTATAGTTTATTGGCATTTCACAAAGTGTGAAATTCAGTCTTCCCAGCTTCAGCCCTCCCTCTTCCCTGCCTTTCCAGAAGACTCAAGAAGTCAAGGGTTTTTCCCAGTTTACCATTTTTATTGGGTTATAAGATAAAATAAGATGCAAAATACGAAAGTAAATAGGAAAAAGATGGGGATGAAGAGGGGAAAGAGAGGTGAGGGAGGATAAGAGAAAAAGAAAAAGAAAAGAAGCAAGAGTTTTTAAAATGTGTACACTCACTAGGACATGAAGGTAGCCTGCAGAGTCTTGTTGTTTCTGGCCTATCTTCTTTACAAAAGCCAGTGATATTTTCTCTTGTCCTGCAGAGAACTGGCCTTTCTTGTGTGCCATTACCACAGGTTACAGAACACTGGAGAGCAAACAAAGAAAAATGGGCTTCCGATTCTCTTTTGTAAATGCATTTTTGGTTGATATCTTTCATTTTATACATACACACTCACATGCACAATTATTTAGTGCTAACAATCAAACTATTATTACTCTTCTTCCAACATTCTAAACTTCTGGATGGCTCTCAGGCAAACATGCAGCCATGCTGTTATATAAACACAACATCTCTACATTCCATTTTGTATTTCCAAGATAAAGGAACTGAAAAGCCGCACAGACTTTTCCATTGTTTCCCCCAATTGAAACAAATGTATAAATGGAACCATGATGTCTGCTTACCTGTGACCAGGGCCCAATCCACCACTGTGCAGGGCAAAGTTCCCGATTGCAAACCCTCTTGCCCTCCGGACGATCACTGCTGCAGTATTTGGTATGGACAGAACGGTTTGTGTTGTCGTGCAATGTTTGGATACATCGTACCGAACGCACCTGATATCCTGTTTTCCCACAACTTTTGCTGCAAGGTTCCCATTCACCAGTCACCCATCTGTTTCAATGAAAAACAATTAAGTCAAATATATAATGGCACCACAATATCCTTTTTAAACTTAATTTATTAATTTCATCATTTCACATTACATCATATGTGATTCCTAAAGTGATAACTTTATAAAAGTACCAGAGCAGCCCTGATTCCCCCCGCCCCCCGCCGCAAAAAAAAAAGGCAATAGAAAGGGAAGAACATCAAGACAAAGTCATCTGAACCAAGGCAATGTTGCATTAGGAGATGAGTATTTAATGGCAGTGAACATTCAGAAATACCCACTTACGTTGGCTGGGAACATTCCTGGAGATTGCACATTCTACGAATGGGCCTGGGCTTTGAGATAGACTCACAGTAACTGCGACGGATCATCTTCAGATCATTCTTTCTCCGGCATCCATATTTTGTAAATTGGTAGCCTTAAGAGAGAAAAAAAACCTTACTTTATCTTCAACATTTCAAAGGACTTTCACATATTTCAAATATTTTTGTTTTCCCCACTACTAAAAATACTCTGGCCACTATTTTATAAATGAAGGCAAATATACATGTCCCAGAATAATGTTGTAGGATCCAGTCACTAGGACCAGAGGTTTTGTCTTCTGAGCTTTCGGACTCATGCTGGAGCCCATCTTCTTACTAGAGAGAAGTTCCCTGAAGATGGGCTCCAGCATGAAGTCCAAAAGTTCAGAAGACAGAACCTCTGGTCCTGGTGACCGACCCAGATTGGATCCTGCACTATTTTATGACTTCCTTTCACTCTTTCCCCTGGAAGAGTTTGGCTGTTGTGTGAATGTGTTATAAATTTTTGATATATATATATATATATTTATTGTATTTTATTATTGTTGTTAGCCGCCTCAAGTTCCCCTTGACCGGGGAAGAGAGGTGGGGAATAAATCAAATCAAATAAATAAAATAAACAAATAGTTAAACCAAAGATAATAGAATAATTCTCTTCTGCACGGAGGCTTGTCCATCTCTCAGTAATCCAGGAAAACACATCGAGTTGTTAATGGTTTATAAATTAGCTTCAGTTATATAAAAGTAAAGTAAAATCTCATTGCAGTCAAGCTTGACTTTTGATAATTTACACAGATACATTCCTATCACTTGCTATTGCCTTCTTCCTTTAAGTTTGACTTTTCAATGTAGTCAGCTACCCTGGGCTTCCTAAAAGGTCCACTGAACCAGGAGTGACTTGCTTAGCTTTCCAGATCAGACAACATCAGGTTTCAATTATACAGAGAAATCAATACACTTGGGCTGTCCTATACAGGTTGCAAATAACAGGACAATCACAAACGGTTAAAATGGGATCCTGCTCCCCTCCCCAGTTCCTACACTTAGTTGTAAGTTAGTCAAAAAAAACAAGATCCAACCATTTGGAAATCCCAGAGGCATAGGCAATATTGGGAAGCAGAAGAATGATATGGGAAGAAAGCAGTGGCAACTCATATATTTGCTAGGAAAACCATTTGGATGTGTCTGTGCAATTATCAAAGTCAAGCTTGGCTTAAGTGATTTTATCATTACCCCACTAAACACATCTATGCTATGGCTGTATTTTGTATTCATAATATTAAATTCTGTGAGTGCCTGAATTGTTATGCTGACATATATTGTGGCCTTCCAAAAGGAATATATTTATTTCCTTCATGTGATATATATGAAGAATGATGTTGAGAATAATGAAGAATGATGTTTTTGGCAACCAGAGAACACTGAAACTCAAAATAAACATATAGTATCCTTATGGACTTAGAATCTGTATTTTCAGATCAGCCATGGTTTTTGTCATGTAGATCAAGAAATAAGATTGTGTTTTGCTCAGTTCTGGCCATAGAAAATGAATCCTCTTAAAAAGACAAAAGCAGAACACAAGAAAGAAGCATAGGAAGGATGTATAAGCTGAGTTTGGAAAACCTCTGATAAAGTGAGAATTTACCGGAGGTAATGTTCAGGCAAAATGGACAAAGGAAATAACTGTTTCAAGAGAAATCTAGTTGTGAAAAAATAGGTAACAGGTTTATTCCAGAATTTGCACTAGGAATAATATATTTTTCTGTGTTACCTATTTTTTTAGATTTTTCTTAATTCAAGTAATTGTGTGTTCTTGTGCCTATTGTACATATCCTCATGCTGTGCATCATTTTTAAATATTTTTTTATCTGTAATAATTAATCCAAATCTAAATATCCTGACAGAACAGTCATTTATAGCAAATCAGTGGCATCTTGTGGTCTGTCAGGAGCATTACATATTTTATAAACTCTTAAAATCTGCCTTCACCCCATACTTTGAAAAACTCTAACCATTTTCCTTCTCTATTGAATTTTTAAATTGTTGTGTTTACATTTAGAAAGCCCCCCTCTTCCTCCCTCCCTCCCTCCCTCCCATCTCTCTTTTTCCATAAAGTTTGAATTCATTAATCTTTGGTCA
>JANHGC010001616.1:86475-98549 GCA_027560395.1 Boaedon fuliginosus
TTGCTGTCAGAGGTCATAGCTAGCAATGTAGGTTGTTCGTGCCAAGCTAAGTTTGCTTGAAAAGTTGGTGGGTGGTGCAATGAAGGGGCCCTGGGCACTTCCCATTATGGCTCAATGGCTTTCTCCTTATTTGGGTCTGAGTGGGGGCTAATCCTATCATGTCCTGAGGGCCATGTGTTAATCCTATCACCCTGGAGCTCAAGCAGGGCAGGGAACTGCAGGAATCTGCCCCATCTCCAAAAACATGTTTCTCCTTTTCTCATCCAGGGAAATATAATATTCTGCCTCTTTATTATTTATTTATTGGATTTATATCCCGCCTCTCTTCACCCCTTTCAGGGGAACTCGAGGCAGCATTTATCTAGGAGGGGAGTGGGTGTTAACTTCCAACAAACCAAAGCTCCCTTGCCTCCTTTCCCATTGCAAATCCTCCCAGAAGATTTGGTCCCTAAGCAAATAGCAAAATTTGCCTTTCTTCTTTCTGACAGGAAGAGAGCTGATCACAGAGCTACATTATAGGAGCTGCATTTTAAAACAATTAAATTTGTTTGAGCACAGGAAGTTATCTTCAAGGTTATTTACTTAAAAAAAACTTTAATGATGCAGATTACAGAAGAAAGATTGCTGCATACGAAATATAGTCCTTTCAATGGGAGTTTGTGTGATGTTATGTTAATTTACATTCATAAGAAGGAAGTGGGCAGACAGAATATAAGCAAGATTAGACCGAAAACAAAAACATTAATTTATTAGAATTTGTCAAATAAAAATGAGAACAAGAATAAGAGAATAAAAATACAATGACAGGGACGATAGGCACGTTAGTGCACTTATGCACGGCCCCTCTGCTAACCACTAAAGTGTGAAGTAAGGTCCAAAGAAGTCAATTTGTGACTGAAACTGTGAAAATCAGGTAGGGCATTCCAGACTTTGATGACTCTATTACAGAAATTCTATTTTTTACACTCAGGTTTAGAACGATTTACAATGAGTTTAAAGAGGTTGTTAGCGCTCGTATTATTGTACATTGATTTAACAGTTCTCCAATTTCCAGTATATAATTCCTTTACTTCCACTCAGAAGGCATATCAGGACATGCATATCAGTGGTGGGATTCAATTTTTTTATTACCGTTCCTGTGGGCGTGGCTATGCTGTCATGTGACTGGATGGACCGCCGTCCCCCCCCCCCATGCATTTTTTGCCTACAAAGCCACCTTGAAGCCTCCTGACAGCCAAATAGGGGCGTGGGTAGGAGCCGCCGCACCCCCATGCCCCATATTTGGCCTAGAAAACCTCCCTGAGCCATCCTGGCAGCCAAATAGGTGCACGTGGAGACTCCTGGAAGGGATGGGGTGAGGTGGGGCCGATCAGGGGTGGTATTGGAGCCTTTTATTTTTTTGAAACCTACACCTACCACCCTGCAGAACTTTGGTACAGTCCAGAGAGGTTTGTACTTCTTGATTGCATTGATTGTATCAACTGTTAAATGCACTGATCACTTTGGCGGTGAAGGAATAAAATGAGACTTCCATGTAGAAAAGTAAACCACCGTTTCACTTCAGAAAAATCTCGCAACTATTTTAAGAAAGACATGCTTTAAAAGCGGTTTTTAGAAAACCAATGCCTTGTTTTGAACGTTCATTTGGGGAAAGGCACCCTCTCACTCTTCACTGGGGAAGTTTCAATGATCAGAAAAGAAAGCTTTAATTTGGCAGTGCTAAAATTGTATGATAAGACTTTTTTTTCTCAGGGTAATGTATGATAGCTATTTCGTCTACTGGACATTTGGTTTCGTGGACTGTTACGGTAGGATCAACATGTTTGGCAACCTTATAAATTGTGGGATGTTAAGAGTCTAATTACTTTGTAAATATTGAATTACTAGCCGATTAGCCAGCCTTGCTTGGTTCTTTTTTTAAAAAAAGAAGTACATTTGTGCCACATTGTTTGCGGGCCTTTTTAAGCCCTTGGCACGCCCTCCCACATCTCTGCTCCGGCAAGGCCGTCTCTGGGCCAAGGGCAGGTCTGCTCTGAGGAAAGGCAGCCAGGGGTTGACAGGGGCACTGGGCCGCAGCCGTTTGCGGGCCTTCTTAAGCCCCCACACCCCCTTCAACATCGTAGGCGACCTTACTTGGCAGGGTGGGCTACTCCGTATGTCTTGGGACTGTCGCTGCTGGGGCAAATCTGGAATTCGTATGTATAAAACATGGCGCCTCAGAGGTTTGAATATGGTACCTGTTAGGTTGAAAACTGCGCATGCTCAGTAGAGAGAAGCAAATCTGCACATGCTCAGTAGAGAGTTGCTGCTTGTTCGTTAAGAGTGCCCTCTTTGCACCCCAAAAAAGGGGTCAAAAAGGGCCCCTACCCTTTGGAGACCACGACAGTGCTTTTCTTACTACGAATTTCAGAGGGCTGGACTAGAAGGTTCGGTAACTGAACTGTAAGGTTCGGTTCTATTCCTATTCTGTCCTGATTCCTATTCCTTTCCTGACGCCTATTCTATTCTGCCATACCCGGGGCAAGAACGTTCATAATTATACGCGAAACAGAAAAAGGGCTCCTTCTTCTCGACGTATTATTTTGTCCCACCCGGCACGCCGCACTCCCACCCAGCTCAACAAAGAGCCGGAAGTGGAGTCACTATCAAACTCCTTCAGCCGCCCTTATCCCTCGGAAAGCATCGCCCTTCTCGCCAGGCTCGCGACGTTCGTTCAACCTCATTTCCGGTTTTGCTTGAGGCGAGCGAGCCAAGTCTTTCCGCCTTCGCCTGGCCTGACGCTTCGTTGGGTTTTTTTTTTAATGTGTGTATGTGCGTCCCTAGTGCGCACGCGCCACTCGTCAACCTCCTCACCGGCCCTCAGAAGCGGCGGCGGGCGAAGAAGGAGTTTGGGAGTTCAAAATGGCCGCCCCGACGTTGGTGGAGTTGGCAATGCGGGGACACGGGTAAGGCTACTTTTTTTTATTTATTTTTATCATATTTTTTTAAAAAAAGAGGCGATATCTACGCGTGGCCTGGTTAGCCGCGCTTCACCTCACGAGGGAACGGAAGAGAGAGAGGAGAGAGGGGAAAAAAAGCGAGCGGAGGGCCTCAGCTAGAACGCGCCATCGACGAGCTGTTATAACGGTCGCGGGGGAGGCCTTCGTCGGGATCCGACCCCCGGAGTTCTCTGGCATCTCCCTCAAGTACGGAGGACGGGCTTCCCCTTGCCCGGTCGCTTGATCGCTTCGCCGCTCGGTTGAGAGAGAGGAAGGGAACAAATACCCGGAGGCTCGTCCGAGGCTCTGCCTTCGCCTAACGGCTGCAAACTTCTAATGCCCTCCGCCCGGTCCTCCGATTAGAAGTAAAGGGAGGGTGGGGAGGAGAGAGAGAGGGGAAAAGAAAACCCGGCTCTTTGGGAAAGAAAGGCGACTTTTTGTCCTCGTGTGTGGAAGGATCGAGGCATGGGTGGTTCCCCCCCCCCTTCTTTCTCTAAATATATTTCCCCAATAACGTATGGTACACACATGCCCAGGAGGAATAACCCTTACCAGGGATCGGGCTCTTTTTAATTTGAACAACAGCAAAAAAATATCAACTGCAAGGTAAGTGTTCGTGTGCACACTTTTTTTCAAAATAAATTAAAAAGAATTGGTTTTTTTGGGAGGTAAATGAGACTTGGTAAAATGGGAGTGTGAGGCTCCATATTTTTTTTTTATTTGGTTTGGCAACGATGAAGGTTGATAATGCTGTATATTTGGATCGTTGATCATTTTTTTTTCTTTTCATTGTTTTTTTTTCTTTAATGTGTTTCAGGTAACAGGTTGCTTGTAAAGTGAGGGATATTGCTCTTTATGAAGGTTTGACACACATTGTACTCCCCCCATAAACTATGGTGGGCTGAGGTTACGTAAGGTTTGAAGAATTTGATCCTTCTCCTTGACTGATTTAACGACTTGCGCTAAGACGCAAGTGTGTTAAAGATCAGTCTGCATTATCCCACTAACCTTTGGCTATAATGTTGAAGACCAATGGAGGTGGGATCCAACAGCATAATGAGTTATTTATTTTTATTTACTTATTACAATTTTTTTGCCGCCCAACTCCCAAAGGTCTCTGGGCGGCTGACAACATTATTTGTTTGTTTGTTTGTTTGTTTATTTTGATTTATACCCCGCCTCTCTTCCCTGGTCAAGGGTAACATGAGGCGGCTAGCAATAACATGGATAGCAATAGCACTCAGATTTTATACACTGCTTTTCAGAGCTTTTTACAGCACTCCCCAAGCAGTTACAGAGTCAGCTTTTGCCCCCAACAAGCTGGGTCCTCATTGCACCAACCTTAGAAAGGATGGAAGGCTGAGTCAACCTTGAGCCTGGTGAGATTTGATCCGACAACCTGCTGAACAAGTCAACAGAGATAGGTTGCAGTCGCGCATTTAACCACTGCGCCACCACGTTGGCTAGTATTAGATCCTAAAGTGCTTTGTACACCATGTTACAGAAGAAAATTTGCCAAACTCACTGAAATTGGGTGGGTTTCAATAGCTATAAACAATTTTAGATATAAAAATGACATACTAAATAACTTTTTGACAGAGATAGTAAAGTACGTTGTCTAAATGTTAAAACTTCAGCTTCTTTAAAGTTTTATTCCATTGGATTAGAGCAGGGGTCTTCAAAATTGACAGCTTTAAGACTTGTGGACTTCAGCACCCAGAATTCCTCCTCCAGTCATGTTAGCTCAGGAATTCTGGGAGTCCACAAGCCTTTAAACTTGCCAAGTTTGAAGACCCTTGGATTAGACAGTTGCTAAATACAGTGAAACAACTGCAATGACTTCATCCCCCAAATAATGAACAAATTAGTTTCTGACCTGTCTGTACAGTTGTTCATTCCGCACATGCCTTGGTGTGTTTTTCATTCTTTGCACATATTGCCATTCTTGTGCATTGTGCTTGAATCACTTACCCATGTTTCAAGATGGAGGAGGAAGGGTAGAGGAGACCCTGAGCCAAGCAGAATCTCTTTAGTGCTCCTTCTCCACCTCCTCAGTGATAGAAAGGTGATCTCTTGCTTCTCACCAATTGCCACTTCAGCTTTTTTTCCATTCCTTTGTCTACTGCCCTCTGAATCCAGCCTATCCTATAGCACCCCATTTGGATTTTTTTTTAAAAAAAATCAAGCTAGACTGATTTTTGTATTAGACATTACAGTGCAAGCTGAAATTGACATGTTTACACTTATGAACTTAATTGCTACTTTATCATTCAAAGCTAAATTCTTACTATTGTTTTATGACCATCATTTGGTCAGACAAAACTTACCTGAGGGCAGGATGGCATAAATATAACATTTGGGGGAGGTAGTGTCTATTCATTTCCCTCATTTTTTCAAGTGGTAAAGATATTGATAAAGTGAGATGTCTGATTTAAAAGCATAATCCACATATATACTCTAGTCCCGCTTTAGGCTTGAAAGCCAGCTGGGTGACTTTGGGCCAGTCACTTTCTCTCAGCCCTCAGAAGATTGTTGTGGGGAAAATAGGAGGAGGAAGGAGTGTTAGATATATTCACTTTAGTTTTTAGTCTTTAGTTGTTTATAAAAATAATAAAGGTGAGTTGTAAATTAAATACAAAAACTAAAAATTCTGATGTGGAGAAAAAAACGTTATAAGAATTTTGTAAACCACGTTTCAGTATTGGAATCAACAGATTAATAAGCAGTTAAATATGCAGTTGCAAAGCATTTTAAATGTCAGGGGTTTTTTTTTGAACAAGCACCTGTAAAACAGGCACCATATATCTTAAGTGCAAGAGTTTTTTGTAATAGAACATACGGATCCCAGAAAATTTTCCATTCACATTTGTTAAAGACCGGTCAAAGGGAGAATGTTTTATACTGTCACAAAATGTCAATCCTGATTCCCTGGCATTTCATTTACTCTTTTCTTTGTCATTTCTACTTTTCGTGTGAAATTCTAAATATTACGTCTATATAACTGGAAACAATTTCCACCCATTTTCTACATATTTTGCCACTTGAATTATATCATATGACATTTATCTAAACAGTAGAAGTAAACATGTACACCCAACAGATCATTTTGCTATCTCTCTGCCTACAAATGATTATCTTATAATTGTCTGATTGGAAAATACAGCATAAAGAATATTTGGTTGATTTAAGTTTATTTAGATTTTGCTTTTTGAAATATATTTACAGAATTGAAGAAGCTGATGTATCTGAGCGAAGTGCGAACGAAGAAAATGGAGATATTTCAGAAGGAGATCAACCACAAATTAAACATAGTCGACATAAAAAAAAGAAACACAAACATCGAGGCAAACATAAGAAACACAAACATTCTTCAGAAGAAGATAAGGACAAAAAGCATAAACATAGGCATAAACATAAGAAACATAAACGAAAGGAGGTTGCTGATATCTCTGATAAAGAAGATGGGCCAGCAAAAAGAACTAAAATTGACTTCTTAGCTCCTCTAGAAGACTTAGAGAAACAAAGAGCATTATTAAAAGCTGAACTTGAAAATGAGCTAATGGAAGGAAAGGTTCAATCTGGGATGGGATTAATATTACAAGGATACGAATCAGGCTCAGAAGAAGAAGGAGAAATCAATGACAAAGCGAGAAATGGAACTAGATCTGCAAATAAATCATCAAACGTTAAGGGAAAGCTTGAGATTGTAGACAATAAAAGTTCAAAGAAACGCAGTAAGAGCAGATCAAAAGAACGGACTCGACACAAGTCTGATAAAAAGAAAAGCAAGTCAGGAGTTGATGGCATAAAAGAGAAAGCTACTAGAAGTAAATCAAAAGAAAGAAAGAAATCTAAAAGCCCATCTAAAAAAACAAAGTCTCAAGATCAAATAGGAAAGTCAAAATCTCCAACCCTTAAAAGGCGCTCTCAAGAAAAAAATAGGAAGTCACGGTCTCCTCCTGAAGATAAAACTAAAGCAGAAGATAAGATCAAATCAAGAGATCGTAAAAAATCTCCGGTTATTAGTGAAAATAAAATTAGAGATCGTAGCAAAAGATCCAGATCTCCAATAGAACAAAGAAGCAAATCCAAAGATAGACAATCAAGGTCAAAAGATCGAAAATCCAGGAGATCTGAGACTGAAAAAGAAAAAAAGCTCATCAAATCGCCTTCAAAAGACGTGTCATCAGGTAAAGAAAATAGGTCTCCTAGTAAAAGACCTGGTCGTAGTCCTAAAGGAAGAAGTTTATCCCCAAAACCACGAGATAAACTAAGACGCAGCAGATCACCCCTGCTTAACGATCGCAGATCTAAACAGAGTAAATCACCATCTCGCAATCGGTCTCCTGTTAGGAGAGCAAAGAGCAGATCAGCAGATAGAAAAAGAAGAGAATCAGAAAGGAGACGCTTTTCTTCTCCCAGGTAATGCTAATGGGAAAAAAATAAATGATTTTGATTTATACATTACTCACAATTGTGAAAGTGGGAGTGGGTGGAGAATAATTTTTGCCAATATTCCTCCTTGCATGCTCCAAAAATCTGGCTTTAGGATGGTATGTGTTATGATATAGGCGATGTAGGAAATCAGCAAAATTCATGTCACTTCCTGGCTGTTAGTTACATTTCAGGCTGCCCATGAATAATGGGTCCTGTTTTACACTAATTTTTTATTTCTGGGTTTTGGTTTTAACAATTACTGTTATTCGCAGTAGAAACTACTTGCCTAATGGTTACTATACAAAAAATCAACAAAGATACTAATCAAACTCAAGGAGCAAGCATATCAATAGCAAGAGTTAGTTTATCTTGAAGGGATTACGAGCAATGTATATCATATAACTGTCACCAAGTCTAGCCAGATTTTGGGGGTTTGTTTAAGATATCTGTCTAAGGTAATGTGTACCTACATGTACCATATTTTTTGGAGCATTAAGACGCTCCGAAGTATAAGACGCACCCAGCTTTTGGGGAGGAAAATGGGGGGGGGGGGGCGGGAATCTGCATCTGTCTCCCAGCAATTTGTCTTCTGCGCTAAATCAGGCTGAAACCAAAACAGAAACAGGCTTCAGAACAGGAGACAAAGGGGAAAAAATCTGGGAGGCAGAGTTTTTCCCACCTTGTTTTCCTCTCCAACAGCTGGTTGCTGAATCAGTCTGTGCTGAAACTGAAACTGGATTCAGCAGAGGAGATGGGAAATCTGCTTCAATTTTTCCCTCTTTGCTGAAGCCAGTTTCAGCACAGACTGATTCAGCACAAGCAGCTGATATCCCCAATCAGCTGCTGTGCGGAGGCAGATGGAACAGGTGGCGTGTGGAGGGTGAAAATGGGTGGGCACTGCTATATTTGAAGTATAAGACGCACCCTAATTTTCAGTCTCTTTTAAGAGGGGGAGTGCGTCTTATACTCCAAAAAATACGGTATTTAGATGGGAAGATTTTTTTTAAGGAATCAGAATAAAAAGGCTATGAGAGGCTATGATGTCTGGATTGTGCTAGAGTTACTCTTTTTGATAATAAGGGCAAGTTGCAGAGGCAGTGCAATTTAGAGATTAACAAGAGAAGTATCAGGTGGAAGCACCTGATCTGGTTCTAATTGGCAGATAAATTGCTGGGTGTGGTTTTTCCAGAATGGAAAAACACATTGAACATAGTAATAAATATATTTGTATTTTGAGAATTCTAATTTAACTAACATATATTTTCTTAAAGAAGACATTAGGCTTGTCCTCTCTATTCCTCTGTACTTGTCATTTATCAGCCAAAAAGGATTAAATAACTATAATGTAAATTAAAATAGTTTTAGTAAACAATCTTCAGTCCACTTAGTATATTGGAATTTAATTAGTGTTTGGGTTGCTAGAGTTTTATTTTGGGAGTCAGTTCAGTGATATATGTCAATATGCTTAAATTAGTGTGCAGTCATTAAATATATTCATATGTCTTTTGCGTTTTAAAATGCAGCATATTTTTAAAGAATTTCAAGTTCAGTGGAATTTATTTTTGTATATCTCTAATTGGTGTTATAAAATGAAATTCACAAATTACATGAAAACTGAAAATCTGTTGAAGCGATTTAATGTAAGATTTTCATGAATTTGCATGGCTTATAAGTAACCATAAGAAATGCATTTTTATCAATATGCTGTATATACTGATAACATTTAAATGTCAGGTTTTATTAATTTGTTATTAAACAAATCATTAAACTGGGAAAAACCCTTGTGACACTTAGGGATTTACAGAAAGGAGATAAACAAGAAGGGATATGATTGAGGTATACAGAATTATAGACAGTGTGAATAAAACGACAAGGAGAAGTTATTTTTCCTTTTCCAAAATTCTAGAATCAGAATCATGAAATTGAATACTGAAAGAATCAGCACAGAGAAAAATTTTTTTTTAACTCAATGCATAATTAAACTTTGAAAATCATCAGCCTGAGAGTTTACTAGCTATCAGCATGGTTAGCTTTAAAAAAAAAGGATATAACCAATTCCTTGAAATTATCAGAAAGAATGGCTATTAACCTTGATGGCTGTGTGACTGCCTCTGAAGGCCATCTGTTGTGTGTGGGACTATTAAGCTGCTTTGCTCAATTGGTTGGCTGCTGTAAGAAGAAACCATTGGATTAGATGGGTCAATGGCTGATTTAGAACAGAGGGCATCTCTGTTCTTATCTTGGTCCATTTCACAAATACAAGAAGTCCAGATCCGATTCACTAACTTACCATAGATCTAAGCGACAGTAATGGTCAAGTACAAAGTACTGTAGTCATAAATAAACATAATCAAATGCTTGATAATCAAATTCTCTTGACCAGGATTATAAGTAACTTCATGGGTTCCTATAGAGCACGGAGGTCAGACTTGGGGTGTCATATTGACATCATGGGATGTATCGCAACATTTTTACCCTTTGCAGAGTTGAGGTGGGTGTGGCCTGCATGTGACACATCCAGCCCATGGGTCGCCAGTTTGACACCCCTGCTGTAGAGGGGGAAAAGTCAGGAATGAGAAGCTTTTGAAATGTAGGTAAAACAAAATTTTCAGGCTTTCCTTTTGCATATTTTATACAGTATGATTAAGCTTTAAATATACTGAATGTAAGAAAGCAAGCTAATGTCCATTGAATTAGTTGCAGTATTGCTAGAGGCAATAAAATGGGTGAGGATTAAGTGTAGATAGTAGCTAATACTTTGCTGAAACCTAAAAGTGACATTATCTGATCAGGAGATTAAATTTGCCCATGATAATATGCTTTGGTTGTTGCAAGAATCTTTTTACTAATTATGTAAGTAAAATCACATTATTTTTACATTGTTTAGTGTACTACATTTGAAATATACATACTACTTTTGTCCCATTTATGTCTTGAAAAGTAATGGGTAGAGTTCACACTTTTTTGCTTATATATCGTAGATATGCTATACTATGTCTTCAGTTTTCAGTTTTGTAGTCCAGAATCATGTATATTGCTGAAATGCCAGGCAGTATATTGAAAAGAAAAGAATAGATTTCTTTGCTGAGGAAAGCAAAAAATGTGATAGTTAAGAAATGTTACTTTTTTGCCTCCCTCACCTGTCTCCCCACCCCCTTTACATCGGGATTTAATCTCAACAGTTTATTTCTTGAATCATTTTTCTAGGTTAAACATTTCAGTTTTAATCTGCCACACAGCCAAATTATTGTAATCATTGTAAAGCTATCATTACAGAGTCTGGCTTTAGTTTCATCGCTTTAAAAAAAACCTTATCCTTAATATTTAAGAATACTTTTCTACAACAATTTGGATAATAGTGGAAACTGTTGTGAATTTTCACTTCACTATAATCTGCAGTTGGGTAAACTAAGCAGGGCCCTTCTGTTGCCCATTTTTACCATTAGCCAGCAGTTGGAATTTTAAAATATACTATGACTAGTGACGGAATAAAGCTTGAGATTTAAAATATATGTTAAAGGGAACTTTCTAGTGAATCTTATGCAGCTTAAATGCATACCCTTAATAATTACATGTTTGCTTAGTCTCTGGCTGGTAGAACTATGTCTTTCTCTTTGGACTTTTCCGCAGGTAGATTCTAGTCCCCAATCTAGGATTGTACATGCTCCATTTGAGGAGCTCCTCTTAAAACAAAACTGCTGGCATAGATCCAGCTTCCCCAGTCCATCTCAGGATCAGCCAACATTGCCTGGCTTTCTAGACCCATTTTAGATTGTTAGCCACAAGTGTCCTCTATCAGAGACTTCCTGTTTCTTTTTACGAGTTCTGTTTTTTCTTCATCTGTTCAGCCCCCATGTGGTTTGGGAAGCTAACTTCTATTCTCAGGTTCTACTTATCAGCTCACTAGAACAAAGTGATAGTTTAGTTGTCTGGGCTCTTCATGACAGATTCACAAAGAGACATACCTCCTCTAGGCTATCATGCATATTAATTTTAGTAAAATAAAAAATAAATTAAATAATTTAATTTGTATGCCGCCCAATCCCATAGCACTCAGGGCAGCTCACAACATAGTATTGGCATCACTGCAAACTTCAAAGAAAGAATCTATACAGCAGTGATCTTTTTGCTTTATTACATGTTTTTAAAATATGTCTCTAGTACCTACATAATCACAAGTGCAGGAAGTTTCAAATTAATGTATGTGAAGATGCAGTTTAAACATTTTGTGCAAATTTAGGTGCTCATAAATCATGTTTCATTCTTTAGAAATAACACTATCTTTAGTGTTATTTAAGTTTCTGTTTTCTAGATACTTGGCTTTAGAATTTAAACTAGGAAATAAGTCTTGATTTATATTTCATTCCTTGTCAGCTTTAAACTTACCTCAAAGATTGTTAAAATCTTTCCAGCCTGATATCCTCTAAAGCAGTGGTGGCTAGCCTTTTTTTGCCCCACATGTCGGAGGTCTGGCTGCAAGTTCACACTCATGCAGACACATGCCCCTTCACCCCCCATGCGTCTGCATGCACGCAGCTCTCCCACCACCTGTGCGCTCTCCCGCCCTTCTTCCGAAGCAGAGCTGATCATCGGATCAGCCGTGTTTCAGCTTTAGAGATGTGCGCGCATGCGCACAGGGTGGTGGTGGTGTCGTTGGCG
>JANHGC010001616.1:99452-123250 GCA_027560395.1 Boaedon fuliginosus
ACCACCTTGGTGTTGGGGCTGGTGGGTGGGCCAACTTAAACGACTGTATGCGTGCCGGGAAGGAAGGCTCTGCGTGTCACTTCCGGCACGCATGCCATAGGTTCGCCATCTGCTGCTCTAAAGCTTTTGAAGTGCAGTTTTATCAAAGCTCAGTTAGATGGCCAATCATCAGAGAAGATGTCTGTGTTAGGTTAAAAAAAATCATTCTTTTATTTAACATTTTCCTTCTGTTTAAATTTATCTGTTAAACATTCTTTTTTAGTTTAATTTCAGATTGAACTTTTAAAGTAGCTTTCCTCTAAGATTATAATTCCTTTTTTCTTTTTTATGTGCTTCAAGAACACGAACTAGAGATGACATCCTCTCAAGAAGGGAGCGATCAAAAGATGTCAGTCCACCTAGATGGTCTCCTTCAAGAAGAAGATCCAGGTCTCCAATTCGACGAAGATCTCGCTCTCCACTTCGACGTAGCCGATCTCCAAGAAGGAGAAGTAGATCTCCTCGGAGGAGGTATATAAGCTGTATAGTTTGTAAGCAAAACAAACACTGTACAAGTGGTATTTTCTCCCATTTGCTTCCATCTGACATCAAAACACCTTTGTATACTGAAATCTCTTGTCCCTCTGAAGCAGATTGTGAGAATGTGTAGTGCACTGCAATAAGGAAGAGTTGTGTTATCTTTTGTTACATAATGCAGTGTAATCGTATCTGTATGCTAAAAAATAATGATTCTTTTCTAGGTGAGTTTACTTTTTCCGATTTCATAGCCGAAACTTCATGTCAGTTTATTCTGTATTCCTTTTTGCCAGTAAGTGTTTGAATAAAAGTCCATTATCCTAATAACATGGCTGGCAAATTAGGTATGGATGTTAATCTAGATGTTTAAACCACAGGTTCTGCAATTTCTGATTGCCTGCCACACTGGCTGTACTTGAAAAGTTTTGAAAGACATCACAATACCATGGTACTACTGCTATATCAAAAAAACTTTACTCTGGTATCTTTTCAGTGATACATATGCGTGCCCTCTTTTAAATAATTTTAGTCTTTGAATTGTAAAATAATAGTATCAAACAAAAAGAATATGGTAGTTACAAAAGTACATATTTTATTAAATCCATTTTCAGAGACAGGGGTAGACGTAGTAGATCCCGTTTGAGAAGGCGATCCAGATCACGAGGTGGCCGTAGGCGACGAAGCAGGAGCAAAATAGAAGATAAATTTAAGGGAAGCCTTTCAGAAGGAATGAAGGTTGAGCAAGAATCGTCATCTGATGAAAAGTAAGTGTTGTATTTCAATATCTCATATAGTGTGACACCTGGAATGATGATAAGCCTTAAGTTATGAGTTTAAGCTAGCAAGTAAAGTATGTTGTAATGGATTTGCTTTTGTTGCATTAGTCATCATGCTGTTCCTGAACTTTTTTCATTAAGATGGGATAGAAACATGGTAGGGAAAATGATTTTTTTTTTCAGTTTTAAAACTCTAAAAAGGAGGTTGGTATTGAAGCGGTTTAATGATGTAACTGAATATATATTAACTGAAAAATCCTGGGAACAGGTGATGATTGTTGGATGCTAGATATCTGTATTGATACCTTGGGAAATCTTTAGAGTAGATCATAAGGAGAGCTCTTTGCCAAGAACAATTCTTACTAGACTAATCTTATATTGACCACCCCCACTAGATTTTTTAAAAATGTTACAAACCGAACGTATCTTGATTGTATCAAAGGTTTATAAAAATATTAATAACCACTTAGTTTGCTTAGTGTCTGCCCCACAATTTACCACATAGTTCCATGGGTAAATTCCTGTTGTAAGTTGAGGACTACCTGTGCAAAGGAGACTAGTTTTCCCCATATAATAACTGAATTAACATAATGTAGGTCAGTGGTGGTGAACCTATGGCACACGTACCAGGGGGTTACTCAGAGCCCTCTCTGTGGGCAGGCATGCTGTCTTCCCAGCACAGAGTTTGCCAATAGGGGCACCCTTGGTGGGATCAGGCACCTCGCGGGGCAGCCTATGGCATTCCATAGTCCTCATTCTGGCAGAAAGTGAGACGGGGGATAGAAGTACCTGATGGAGCTGGAGCTGGAGCTGGAGCTGAAGAAGCACAAAGTGATGTTTACAGCGGGCTGGTGTAGGCTGTGTTTGATTTTGGGGTTCAAATCCTCTATTAATATTGCCTAAATGTATTTGGTGACAGAGCTGCCATCAGCAAGATTCCCTCTGTGAGGGAGATTGACAGTTCAGAAATGTAAAAACATAATTAAATGAAATTATGATCGAAGTGGGCCTGAAATTGTAAATATCAAAAGTTTGTATCATTGGAAGCTCTGTTATTGTGTGTTTCTTTTAAAACAAAAGGTGTTAATGTATGAGTTGTTTTTTTGTAAACTAAAACTTCAGTATTCAGGTTAAATTGCTGTGTTGGCACTTTGTGATAAATAAGTGGGTTTTGGGTTGCAGTTTGGGCACTCAATCTCTAAAAGGTTTGCCATCACTGATTTAGGTCATATAATTTTTATTTACTGTAATTTTTTTAATCCCATCCTATTCTTTTTATAAATAATTCAAAGCAGCAAACATACTTAATATTCCCTCTTCCATTTTCCCACAACAACCCTGTGAGATGAGTTGACTGAGAATGTGAAAGTCACCCAGGCAGCTTCATTTCATTAAGAAAGGGGTAAAGTGTTTCCAGTTCCTTAAAATGAAACAATTCTTGCTCATAGAAGTGTAGAAGTTCCTGATAGTGTTGGAGTTGAGAACTAACAAAGTGGACATGCATCCCAACTTGGAGAAAATCCACTTTTCCCTCTAACCAGCATTTTTCAGGAAGACTTTCTAATTAAGAAGCTTTTAAGATACGGTAAAGAAAAATAGCTGCTGCCTAAACAGCTGAGATGAAATTCTTTATGAACTTCAGACCAAGTATGTTGAATACATTCCAATACATGTATTGGAAATACATGTTCTTGTATCGGTACATACAGTACTGAGATGTCAAATTGTTAATTTATAATAATAGCCTTGAAGACTTTGATGTTGAAGAAGAAGATGAGGAAGCTCTAATAGAGCAAAGAAGATTACAGAGGCAAGCAATTGTGCAGGTTTGTTATGTTGCTATTTCTATTCACACCAGACTAAAATTTAAAGTAGACTTATTTGAAGAAATATCATTTACTTGTAATATTGGGAGCTGTCCAAAGTTCGCTATAAGACAGGCGGCTGTATAAATGTTTTAAATAAAAAAAATTGTACATTCCAGATGTCATATACACAAGTTTGTAATTGTTAGGTGTTAAAATAGTCCTACTATTCAAAGTTGTAATGGCTCTGAATGACATGTAGGGCCTTTATTTTTTTTAAAGGTGACCTTTATGGGTTGCACAAAAGAAATCTTTCCAATTAATGAAAACTGAGGAATTACTCTAAAAATTATAGAACTATTGTATGTAGAACTAGATGTCTGCCCATTATGGATAGAAAAAAATCATGTCTCCATGTTGAATCATTGTCTTGTTCACTTTATCAAGGCGTTAGCTCAAACAGCTGCTGTACATTATTACAACTAGTGGAGTAATATAGTGAGCTTCAAAACCGATAGTTCATACTCACTAGAGTGTGACACTCACCCAGTGCAACATGCATAACGAAGCATTACATGCACCATCCTTGGGGCACCCAAATTTGCTTTCGCACATTCTGCACCAACTGAAGCTTCCAGATATTTTTCAAGGATAGCCCCATGTAAAGTGTATTGCAATAGTCCAAGTGGGAGATGACCAGGGCATGAGTAGCTGAGAGAAGGGCCTCCCTATCCAAGAAGGGACATGACTTGTGCACAGCAGGAAGTTGATTTGCTTTTATAGCAGAATCTTAATTCTTGGGAGGTTGCGCTTGGCTTCAGGAACTTAGCAAAAACATAAGAGATATAAAATGTGATTATATAGTGCAGGAGGGGCAGTGAATTGATTCTTTCATAATGCTAGGGGAAATGTAAATAGCATTTTTTTAAAATCTCATTATCAAATGGAATATTAATTACGGCTATTTTCCTTTTTAGAAATATAAGTACCTAACAGAGGATAGTAATATGTCAGTGCCATCTGAACCAAGCAGCCCTCAAAGCAGTACTCGCAGTCGTTCCAACTCACCAGAAGGCATTCTTGAACGGGTAGCAGCTGATGTTAAAGAGTATGAGCGAGAAAATGTGGACACTTTTGAAGCCTCAGTGAAGGCAAAACACAACCTCATGGCAGTTGAACAAAATAATGGTAATAATTACAGAGTTTGAAAGAATTCTGAAAGAATAGTTACCAAACAATCGGCAGTAAGATATTTACATTAGGACAGCTAAGTAAAGCAATTTATGTCCTTAATTTATAACTGATTATAAACAATATATGTTGTATCTGACAGTGCGGCAGCAGAGCAGGAAAGCTAGCTGTGATTCAGCCGCGGCGGTTGGCTGGGAGTAAAGTGAGCATGGCAAAGGATCATCACCCAAACCTCTTAGACCTTTTCTAAATGATTAGAATTTATTCAGATGATTCTCCCATTTTCAGTAACCTGGCTATTACCAATGCAATATGTTACTTGTTGCTAAATAGAAAATTAGCTAAATTATAACTGAAGCCACGATGGACTTGAGACACTGAAGACAAAAATATATTAAATCTTGATAGACTAAGTTTATAGACTTTAAAGATTCCTGTTCAGTCTTTAGCACATTAGGTGAAGTGTACTATAGTGCTGGGCAGATTTCTGTTCCTGCAGTGTGATTTTCTCCTTTCATTTCTCTCTCTTTTCGGCAATTACCTTTTGTCCTCAAAAATGTTCTCTCTGGGAACCCCTCTGAAGTATATTTTCATGGCATATGGGGTTTCAAAAGATAAGAGAAACTACTTGTTTCTCTTAGCAAATACCTTTATAGAACTAAATAAATGAATTTCACCTAGTTTAATGTCATAATACAATATATCAGACAGGGACAAAGTGTACATATTATTTCTAAACAGCACCATGTAACGACCTCCCCTGAAAGTAAGACCTCGTTTGATTTTTACACGTGTGCCCAATATATGTGTGCTCTTAACTAATAGGTTACTCAGTGGATGACATCCCCCCAAAATAAGACCTGGTGCCTTTTTTGGTGACAAAAAAAATATAAGACAGGGTCTTATTTTCGGGAAAACACAGTGAAATGAAATATGAAATATGAAACAAATATAAACAGCTTTGTTATGCCAAATCTATTACAGAAAAATTAAAATAAATATCAACTGGGGTGGGGAGTCATAAAAAGAATGTATATAGAACATGACTAAGATTCAGCCTTCTTCAATTTGATGCTTACAGATATATTGGATTTTAATCCTATAATTCTAGGTTGTCAAATATTGCCTTACTTCATAAATAAAATGCGTAGAAGGAACAGCACTTTAAAATTAATAGACACCAACTCATCATACATAACGGATAAAGTGGGGCTGGTATTTTGCATAACCATGTGCATTTGTGATATGGCCTAGCCTAATAAAAACTTCATTTTATCTCTTAATCATAAGAAGACAATTTGCTAAGCATCTTGATGCTGATTGAATTCAAACATTACAAAAGCATGATTTTGTTTGCTTCTGACATAACAAGCTATAGAAAAACTGCCACTATGGTTAGTAAACCATCAGGTGATACAACAGTGGATGTTGGTCTGATGTGTTCAATAAAGATCTGATATAATATGCCCATTTGTGCACTGTTTAATTAGAATCGTTTTACTTATATGATTCAGGTGAAACACTAATCAAAGAAAGCAGGATTATGGGTAATTCTAAAGGGTTCATAAAATTTCTCTAACCACTGCAAATATAAGGTTGATTTTCCTGTTTTATTATTCAATCTATGCAAATATTTTACTATTAAATTTGCTAATTTCTGCTTTGGATCATTTTATGGGAAAGTTGCCTACTACAGTGCCTGGGCAGTTGATTTCTTACCAAAAGGAATTCAACTTTTAGGACAATTGGTATGAATGTATGTCCTGGTACAAGTAAAAAACTAGGAATTGTTTTAAGGTTTAAGGCTTCTGCAATTGCTGTGACGGTAAATAATCTTTTCTTCATGTTATTACATTCTCAATGCCAGCGGGCAAAGATAACTATGAATTAGAAATCAATATCTGTGTCCAATTAAAAGTACCTGGTGCTAACCTATGAACTTTATAAAGCTTGGCTCCAATCTATCTTCAGGATAACCCCTCTTGAGCAGAATCTTATTTAGCAGCTGGCATTCCTGAAAGCATTAAAGAATAGTATGTATTGCAATCTCAGGCCCCTAATAAAAACTATTCAATGATCCAATGCATCAGTTTGGTAAAAACAATAATGTACATAGTTGCTTGTTCCTTAAATCCTATTGTAATTTCAACTCATCTACAGGTAGTCCTCCCTTAACAACCACTTGTTTAGCAAATTATGACAGCACTTACAAGTGGCCCTCGTAGATGCAGCTATTGCAGCATCCCACAAAGAGCCATGGTGGCGCAGTGGTTAGAATGGAGTACTACAGGCTACTTCTGCTGACTACCGTCTGTCTGCAATTTGGCAGATCAAATCTCACCAGGCTCAAGGCTGACTCAGCCTTCGATCCTTCCAAGGTCGGTAAGATGAGGACCCAGATTGTTGTGGGCAACGTGCTGGCTCTGTAAACGGCTTAGAGAGGGCTGTAAAAAGCACTGTGAAGCTTATATAAGTCTAAGTGCTATTGCTATCTTCATAGTCACAATTGGAATCCCAGCTTGCAATGATGATAATTTCAGCATCCTGCAGTCATGTGATTGCCCTTTGCAAGGTTCAACAATAGACAATAATTTAGCTGCATTTTGCCCAATCTGGGGAAAAATTTACTGACAATAAGCTCCTCTTTACTGAAACAGATCATTTCCAATTTAAGTAAAACATCTATGTGATTGTGTATATATTTTAAAGGTGACAAAACTAGATCTGAACTAGTTTTAAACATTAAGATATGTAAGGTAAGGTGCTTACCTTAAACCAAATAGTAATGCATTTCTTGTGTTATATGTTTCCTAGTATCCAGGGATCGTTCTTTCCCACGAGCAAACAATTATTAAGTGTATTCTAAAGGGAAGATAACTCCTAGTAAATACTGATAATTTTGATTCTCTAGACTGCAATTCAAGAGCACTTCATATGTGCACAATGATAAGGTAGTAAGAATTTTTTAATCTTTTGTTCTAAAGCACTCATATAACCAAGCAAAAAAAGTAAAATTAACATTAGGAAATTTGCAATAAATTTCAAAAGAGCATTTTAATCAAAGAAAGAAATTAGATTGGTAATTCCATCTGAAATACTTAAAATAGCTGGTTGAACTTCTAAATCTAAAACAAGATATAAAAATTAAAAATAATACTAGTTAGCTTGTTGGAATATAGATTCTTGTTTCATAAAATTAAGAATAGGTGTTGCCTACTTTTACTTCTTTACAATAAAATTTAAGAGTTAATAGACCATTCAGGAAAAAAAACAAAAATACATTAATTATACTACTTGAATATTTTGCAGCAAAACTTTATTTTAATGGGGAAACCTACAATTTAATGAATAGTTGTACATTTTAATTATATTTATTTGACTGAATTTCAGTGCTGTTTGACTTTGGATGACAATATTGAAGACGTGGAGTTAAAACAAAATTCACTGCATCCATAGTTCCCTAAACTGAGATCTGCTGAGGCTTTATTATATTATTTCATGCCTGCCCCGATCCCCTGGATTCTTAAGATATAATACCCCAGAAATGTTACACTTTATAAAATGTATATATTTTACAAAACAAGCATATTATCAAACAAGATTTTAACCTCAGGATAGTTAGAAACGAAAGTCTATTCTATCCCACAGCAATAAAGCCACACTTGACATTCTACTGGACATTTAGCTACAAAGAGTTTTTACAAGTTCCTCATACTGCTTTAGGTAATGTGGCCTGTTTAAAGCTTTAATGTTTGACATGTATAGACTTTAGTTGTTAATTTAGGCACTTTTTACTGATAAAATAAAAAGCATAGAAATTATAGAAAAATAAACTATCCGTTCATTTCAATTAACTGAAACTGAAACATCCAAAAATACTCTGCCATCTGTTATTTGGGACAAATCTGTAAATATAACCATAAGGGCTGCATTTATACTATCTAACAATAAAAATAGGGTTACAAATATGTGTAATAAATATGTGTAATAGATAATAAATCAGCTACAGACAATTCCAGCAACTTTTTGGCTACTATATCATGGCTCAAAGGAAAACAAACAACTGCTAGAACTGGGTATAGCAGGGGTGTGAATCTCAAAGCCCGCGGGCCAGATCCAGCCTGAGGGGTGCTTAGATCTGGCGCACAGGGCTGCCCTGGGAACTGCGAAGGACCATGCAGTGCCTGTGCCAGCAAAAATGGAGTAATAATTAGTAAAAATAATAATATTTTTTGTAAAATTATCTTAATCTGCTATTAGTCTAGTTTGCTCACCACAGATTGCCCTATCCAGGTTAATGTTTGCAATCTGAGCAATTTTTAAAAATTCTGCACACAAAATTTTTAAAAAGGTACAAAAGCAAAAATTGGCTTTTCTTCATGTTCAATTGAGAACATTCCAAATATTAAACAAAAAGACTAAGATCATATTATAGGATCATATGATGATTTTCAATTTTGGTACCCTGACCTTGAAACATTATTTTTTACAATATCTTAATTCTGGCTATTACTGCTGAAATGAATTTTCCGAACTCTAACACTTTTGTTGTTCACACTATTTTTTTTTGTATGTCTAGTCTGTTTAGCTAATTGACTTTTATCAGCAAGACCAGTCAATTAATATGTTTAAGAGGAGGATAAATTTTCAAAAATATAATCATTATCTTCCTTAAAAGGTTTCAAAATATTTAGTGATGTGAAAGCTTGGGAAAGAGGAGGCTGGGAGAATTTTGGCTTTTTTGAGGAAGAAATTATCACTATTTTATGGTGGATACCTTTTATTGCTATAACAAAAGCAAGAATAACACATTCCCTATCTTCTTCAAATAACAACAATTTTGTTATGACTGGTGACAAAAATTGAACTACCATAAGTTCAATGACAAATGTTACAGAGATAAAAAGGATGATATTAAAAGCTTCTAAGCTAATTGCAAACTAAAAGACAATTAATTAAAAAACTAAAATATAGGAGTAGATCTAAATATAAAAATTAAACTTGCCAAAATACTTAATCGTTAAGTGAATGCAATCCAATATTGCTAAATAAAAGGCTGAGATATTAAAATATTGATTTAAAAACCGTTAAAGCCATAAATGATAACGAAATACAAGTAACCCTCAGATTGAAACCAAAATGGACTTACAGCCACTCCTCACACTTATAACTATCTCAACGTCCCCCTTCATGGACACACAATAAAACTGTGCATTTGGCCATTGGCCCATATTTACAACTATCACAGTATCTCATGGTCAAAAAGGCAGAAATTGGGGAGAGGGGAAAGATAGGTGGGTGGCAGAGTAGAGTAGGTACTTCGCACACATCAGAGGAGTTGGCCCTGTGTCTCACTCCCACCTCTAACCCCAGGTTGACAGAGCATCTATATTGTGAGACTTGAGGCCCATCCACAGGAAGAGATGCAAGGCAACACCGAGAAGAAAGACAAGGACGCCGAATATGACAGGGAGGAAGGTCCACTGGGGGATGGAATACAGTATCATCTTCATCTTGGCCAGGCTGTGCAGGGTGGCCAAAAGGGCACAGATGGAGGGAGAGCTAGGCTAGCACAGGCAGTTGAAGCTGAGGTATTTCATGCAGGGCAGGAGAAATGAATTGGCTTCATCTGTATCAATGATCCCCTGGAATTGTCATTTGATTTGGAAGAACTGAAGTGCTGGACTACTATCACCACAGGAATGGCTTAGTTCATGGGTGTCAAACTCAATCGCACCACAGGCTAGATTGTGATGTATCGAGATGGTGACGTATCCAGCCCACGGGCCACCAGTTTGACAGGTCTTGCTTAGATAGAGGAGGGGCTGCTAGGAGGCACAAGACTTAATTACCATTTGCAATTTTCCCAGCCACCTTCTGATGAGCAAAACCAATGGGGAAGTTGGCAGGAGATTATAAGATGTGGTCATGTGAAGCCTTTACCTAATGACAACTGGGAGTGCTGAAACTGCTATGTGGTCATGTGATATTTTGCTTAATGATTGCTTTGCTTAGTGACAGAAATTCCAGTCCCAATTAGGGTCATAATCCAAAGATTACCTGTGAGGATATTCCTGACTGACTGAGATGGAGGGTGAGCATATGTTTCCTAATTTTTATGACAAACTGGCAAGATGGGAGAGAAGACTACTGCTCTGAAGGTAAAAAGGGTATAGATTAATTCTATTTCCTTAAGCAGGAAATACAGAAGCACTTCTATGGAAGTACTATTAAATTGGTCTTCAAGAAACGCTGATGGTGTATTTAGCCAAGGTAAATGTTTTCCTATCAAAGGTAGGTCAAAGAAAAGAGGTTGCCAGAAAAGGTATAATGACAACGTTGGTCTGATTTTTTTTAACTCTGTTTATTGTTTTATCTTTGATTGAGCCTTTTCATCATATAAATATTTCAAATATAGTGAAGATAAGGCCCCAGAAGTTCAGGTTAGTCTTGCACATCATGGTTATATCTTCTAAAGTACCATGCACCCTTTTATAAAAACTCTAGTTCTAACTCAATTTTTTCAGAAGCACTATACATAGTTAGACCATTATGTAATTTATTTCATCAGCCATTTATACTAACTCTAAAAACAACTACATAAATTAAAAAAATGATTTGGTGTTGTTTTTATTGATTAAATATCATTCTGAATAATTAATAGTATATCTATAATTCATATATCATTTTCTGATATTTTTCTCTTCTGTCGAAATAAAATAAAATCAGTTTAAATAATGAAATGCATAAGCCTCAGGATTAATAATATTAACTAGAATGAATATAGGAAATTTTAATCATGGTAACTAAGTCTGTTCCAAAGTTGGGTAGAAAAAGAATACGGACTAATCACATCTGGCGATTTAACTAAAAATAAGTTCTGGTTAAATGTCTTTTAGTCCCATGGTCCTTACTGAACAATATGTAAAGTGTATATTAATTCATAAATTATAAATCAGTATTTAAATACAGTAGTAAGAAGCAAGGATAATAAAAATATATAGAAGAAATATACTGATTGCACATCATATACAGAGTAATAGCCCACCCTCCCCATGACAAATACACTGTCCAGGTTAACACTCTTTATGACAATCCTTAGGTATATTTATTTGGAACTATAACTTGCTGTGTTCCCTTATTGCTGTTTAACCAAACCAAATTCTTGACAGAATAAACCTTTTGGGTTTTTATAAACTTTTTTATAAATCCTAGGAGTACTTCTGGCTGAATAGAGTTAAATATTCTTGCAAGTAAGCATAAATAGGATTACAATGAAAGATATAAAACCTTTCTATTCTACAATACTATTTGTGTAAGTTTTATCTAAATATTTTGATACTATATTTATTTGGATTTTGTTTCACAGTCCATGTTTTTCAGACTACAATTTATTGCAACCTCCCTCCCTCCCCTTGGGGATCTTATTGATCTAACTTAACAACAAACTCTGTAAGATAAGGACCATTTATTTTATCTTGACCTCCTTGTCAAAACTTATGCACCTGGCCATCCCATACATTGCACAGATCTATCTATACCTGTTGCAGAGGTATGGAAGAGAGGAGTATTTTTGCTTTTGTACTTTTTTTTCCTGGAAAGCATTAAGGTACTTTCCTTTGATTCAAAAAAAACAACAGTGAGAGAAAGGGGAAAATATATTTATTCCCAAAGCAACCCATGGGCTGTATGAGACAATGTTATTTCTACCTTTGATGGTTATTGTTATTTTGCAGAATATCTTCTGGTCCTCCTCCCCCTTTTCTGTGCCCTGGTGAATAAAACATAAGCAATCCCCACCTGTGGAATCAACACTTGCTGCTATTGTTAAGTTGATTTGTGACAAATACAATTACCCAAAGGGAAATATCAGAACCAAGTGTAGGACTTAAAAAAAAAAGAATGCTTTATAAGAAACTACAATTAGACACAAAAAAGCCATTTTATAAAATTATCATTTTGTAAAATTAGGAATTATGAAATAATACAGAGTATTATATACTATTCAAATATTCTACATTTACAAGGACTGAGGAATTAAATTGCAAAATAGTAATTATTAGAACTATTTAGAGTAGCCCCAAAGTGAGGTAAGCAGCAAATAAATTTAATAACTAAATAACCAAATATAGGCAATGTGCTATTAAAAACTGTCACTATTATCAGTATTAGGGTTTTTTTTTTGTATTTACATTGAGTGCCTTGAATTCCTGAATGTCTTTTTTGTAGTTTCCATTTGTCACAAATTTGGCCCAGCAGTATTTACATGCATGCCTGCACACACAAACACACATAGAATATGTGTCTGGGAGTTCTTGAAGGTTTACATGAAATTTGCTAAATCTAATTTGCTAAAAGCATAAGAGGATATTATTAACCAAAATAATATTTATAAATCTATCTTATATATAGATGTTATTAAAGAGCAAAAAAAAATATTAAATCCTGTGTGGCTAGGGGTTAGAATTATCCTCTTACAGCAGACATATCTATTCCTGATAATTTTATGGTCTTTTTAAGATAGCAATTTAAAGATGTTTTTTTTGTCAGTGATTAAAAATCTTCCTGTTGCCTAGGATTAATAATGCATTTTTAAGGCACATTCAACACTTAAACGCTTTGCCTTAAACAAACTCTACACTGCATCTCCGAATGTTATGTTTGAAAGGCGGGGGGGGGGGGCGACGACAGCCAAGGTGAGTTATAGCTTAGCACCGCCATCAGACAAAAGCTGTATTTATACAGCTGGATTTCATTATGGCTATAATACACAGAGGCGGGAGTGGAGAGTGATCACTCGCTTCCAACAACGCATACAGACGGAGTGTGTGCTCTTTATACAGAAACACGCCGAGATATCCCCCCCGCTCAACCCAGCTCCTGACTGCACCACCGAGGGTCACACGGCGCAGTCCCTAACCAGGGAAAGGCGCTCTGCGCGGTTCATAAGTCAGCCCCCCGGCACAACACTCAGACGTGCAAGGGGGCTGCCATTCCTTTACCCGTAATTCCCAGGCGGGGTCCCCGGGAACCGCCGAGTTTGCTCAACCGCAGCGGCGACGGTGGGAGCAGGTAGGGGAGGCTCCCGCTGCAGCGCGCCAACGTCGCGAAGCGGAAGACGAGGGAGGGAGGGAGAGAGAGAGAGGAGGTCGGGGAACCCTGGTCCATCCACCCCCCCCCAAAAAAAGCAGAACTGCCCCCGAAAAGAAAGGGCAGAAGGCAGGCAGGGTCCCCGGGGCCAAAAAAGCCGCCTTCGCCTCAGCCGTGCCCGGAGCGAGCGGACGCCCGTCCTTACCCGATGGAGTGGCACCGAAGACTCTCACCACGGGCACCTTCTTCACGGAGGCCTCCCGAAAGGGGGACTGGCAGGGGTCCAGGCCGGGCAGCGGGCTGCTCATGTAGTAATCGGCGGTCACGACCCTCACTGAGAACATGTTCGCCGCCACGAAGGAGAGGCGCCGCTGAGGGCGACCACTGGGCGCACCCCGAGGCTGGGGCTCGGCGCACCCGTCCGCAGCGCGAGAGCACAGCTCCCGCCTTCTTTCCTCAACACGCCCGGCGCGCGCGCGCTCCCGTGCTTGGGCGAACCAACGGCCGGGCGGTCCTCGGGGAGGAGAGAGTGAGACGCGCACGCGTTGCGCCGGGTCTCCTTCCCCCCGCCCTCTCCTGTCACCAGGATTGAGCGCCAACCGGGACAAGGTTCTTTAGAACGAGGCGGACCGCGCGCGGCCTGTCGAGAGTAAATCCCACTCTGTCCGTGGCGCGGAATAGCGCCAGAACAGCAGCTTTCTCGGCTGCGGTTGTTGTTGCCATGATGATGACGTCACGAGATGGCCACCTTGTGAAGGGTTAAAGATGGGGGGTGGGTGGGTTGGGAAGCGAAAAAGGTTGGACTCTTCTTCCTCACGTAGCAGCTTCAGCTCCAAGGCGACTTTAATAACTCGCGCGAACGTTTCGGCTTAGAGAAGAGAATCATTGCTATCGATAGTTCGGCTTTCGAACTCCAAGGGCTGGAAATGTTCGACGGAGAGCGCAGTCGCGGTTAGGGACTGGACTGGTAACTTGCTAAGGGATCATATTTAGCCGCCATTTCAGAAGTCGAGTCCCCGTAGCTCAAAGGGAAGGACGGTGAGTTCCTCAGGCGCCTTGGAAGGGCGTTAGAGGGAAATTGTATGAGAAGCAGAGGTCGGGAGGGGGTGGATGAGAGAGAAATAAGACCGGCCAACGTTTCCTGCGCGCGCTTCCCTTTTTCGCCCGCCCTCTCCCTCCCATTTAACTGTTCCTGCCGGAGAAGAGAAAGATGAATGGAGCGCAGCCTTGCTACAGGGCGGCTCGCGCGAAGGGCGGGAGTGGCAAGAAGGGCGGGGCTTTTGCCGCGCGCTGCGGAAGAGGAACGTGCCGCCAGTTCCCCCTCCCCTCCAGCTGCGGAGCTCGGCGCTGACAGCTGGTCTGCGGTAGCCTGGGAACTTAGACTGGGGGCCGCCAGCCAGGTGGCGGTACAGTTGTTGGAGCCTGAGCTGAGCTGGTTGTCTAAAAGCTGCCAATCGGGTGACAAATCAACAGGGCGATCGGCTTTTTATGGGAGGGTGCGCGCACGCTGAATACCTTCTCTACAACAAAGCGACGCGTGCCTGAACAAATGGTTTTTCCAACCCGGCTACATTACGGAGCCAAGTACCCTGAGGATTTAGAAAGGGTCAAGTGCCATGCATTTGTCATCTTGCTGCCCCCTTGGCACAACGACCGTCGAACTGCAACCATTTATCGGAATTTAGAATTCGTATATCTGTTTCACTGATCAAGGAAACCTCTGGCTGTATAATACTTAGTGATTGCATAATAAAACTCTTCTACTATAGTAAAAAAATATTCACCACAAATTATATCTATTTTTCTTTTTTGACTTTTTTTTCACTTAATGTACACCTATACAGATATTTTGTCTTTGTTTAAGAAAAGGAACATTGTTCTATGATAACTGAGGCATTGTACAGAACAATATTATCTTTCTCCAGTTTGCAGTATCGGTATATATATATTTTTGCTTATGCAACAAATATCTTAATTTGGTATTTGGTATCTTCCACTAATATATACATGCTAAAGGCTTTCTGGGTATTTTTTTTTAAGTTTAGGAACTGCCAATGCTTTTGTAAGCTATTTATGATGATAGATAGAATAACTTTATTGTCACTTTGAATGTACACTAATGGACATACATTAAAATGAAATTTCGTTGCATACAGTATTCATAAATATCAAATATAAAAGTATGCAGAATGAGGAGAAGAGGTACAGTTTTGAGTGGTTATACCATGAAAGTGGATAGAAACTTGAAAGACATGGGCTTTGTTCACAAAGACATTTATGGTTAACCTATCCATAGTTTATTTAACAAATTGTTCTGGGGTCATTCAATTATGAACCATAAAATAACATATGGACTGGGTTCATACTAAATACTTGCTTATACTGGCAGCAACAGGCTAATGTTCTTTAGGCTTAGAAACTGAGCAGGTTTGGGACTTGTATGAGAGACCAAATAATAGTAGGGCTGTGTGGGTTGAATTAGGAAGTCAAAAGCATTTTCCTGAAGAACATAGGGGCAAGCCACTTCCATACAGCTACTACATCATGCTAGGGATTGTATTGAGAGTTCTCTACTGAATTCTCTATTTAATGAGAAATAAATGCAGTATGAATATATTGTATGAACACAATCATAATGCAGACTGCAGTCTGGTAATCTCTAGATTTTCTTCTCCATGGATGGGGAGAAAGCACAGTCTCGGAGGAAAGCTGACTTCATATGCAATATTTACTTTTTTATTGGAAAAGGAATAAATGTGTCAGTTGAGACTTTGGGCTTGCTGATCCCAAGCTGTTATAGCATCTTACTACCTCTCTTTCCAGCAGTCCTAGATATGACCTATATTTATTTTCCTTCATCTCAATGCAATGGTATTTGCTTTTGTTTTTTAACAGAAACAAAAAAAATCCTACCTTCATTGAATCCAGACTGTTTCAGGCATCAGGGGATTCCCACTGGAAATAACTTGCATAATCTTACATTAACATTTTTTTTATTTTTCAGTTTTGAACACATGTAAACTTGCTTGTCTATTAAATAGAAATTTTAAAAAACAATTTTGTGTACAGTAAAAATTTAATTTTATTTAGTACTCGGCAGTAAATCCAATTGTACTTAAAACAAAGACCTCTGTCCATTGCCCTTCAGAATGTCTAATGTGTGTTGCTAGGCAACAATCCCAATAATGAGCAGCAAATCTGAATAAGCTACCAATATCAGTCAAAGAAAATAAGGTAGCTTAATATTAAATATGGATATTTCTTAACTACCTTTCTGCCCTAAATGACCTCTAGATTTCCACATCATATTAAAAAATAACAAAGCTAAGAGCACAAGTCAATTGAGATTTAAGTCCTCTGCCAAATTAGGTGATCGCTGATATTAAATTAGAAACTATAAATATATATACCAGAATAGATATATTATTAGGATGCAAAATGTTATATCTTTACTGTAGAAATGCTGAAAGGATCCAGAGACCTAAATTTCTTAATATTAACTTACTAGGGACTTGGTCATAACCAACATACTACCACCTTCTTAGTACCCCACCCCTCTCCCAGGCAGGATTCTCTATAGTAACCTGGTTTACCTTTTGTGTTCTTGGACAAAAGAACACACTTCTGAACAAAGCACCTTCCATATTTTTTGTTTATTGTTTTCTGAGAAAGTTACAGGTCTATTTAGCCCAGAATTGTTTTTAAAAATAAATACGCTGTAAGTTGTCACTTTATTTTTTAGTTGTCTTTTACCTTTTTTATTTTTTATTTTTGTGATTAAAAAAACTCAGGTGAAAGAGCTTGGAAAGGCCAGTGGCATATTGTAGAGTCCCTATTAATTGATAAGTACAAATTGCATTAAAAAAGAATTTTATATAATAGATTGACTCTTCTAAGGCAATTTTTATCAAGTGATTTTATTCATTCATAAATATACCTAAGTAATTCTATATATCTAAATATAATAGTGACGGAATGATTTTATGTTTGGAAATGTTAGTATAGTGTCTATGCAATGTATAATTTTAGTTGCAATATTTCAAAGAATAAAAACATAAGTAGTCATTTTTTCAGTGTTTTGGGGTCTTGTTTCAGCTTTTTCACGTGTACTACCTCTTCTTCCAAGGAGCCACAAAACCTTTTTCCTTTTTTTACAAGGAACCTTTTAAAGGAAGGTCAAAGCCAAACAAAAATTAGTGTAGTCTTTGCAGCATTGTCTTCTTAAAAATTGGGCTAATGAGGAATCTGCAGTTGTACTGTCCTGACAGAAAATATAAGAAGGCATGGGAAAGCCTGATTGGCTGTTTGAGTAGTTTTGAAAATCATGAAGACCAGAATAGAGACACATAGAGAACAGTGCTGGTTATGGGGGAAGAACATTTATCGGCAGGTTATAGAAATTAGAGTCAAACAAGATGGAAAGGATGTAAGAGCAGAAAAACAAATTGTGTATGTGTGGGCCACAAAAAGATAATAGTGCTGTTCAAGGAGAAAGAATGAGAAACCAGCTGTAGAATGTCACCACCCACCCACCCTGCTAGAGAATGAAATATTTTGGGGAATATTAAAAAAGCAGGATAGAATATTTCTCCTAAAGGAGAAATGGTAAAAATTCTTAAGGGAGGCAGAAACCAGCACCAGTCTCCCTGCCCCAAGCAGAAACTGAAGAGGCTAGCTTTTAGAAATGCAGATTTGGTAATTCATTCAGAAAGACTGGGTCAGACAGAAACTCCTGATAAGCAATTAGGCAAGACAAGATTAGTTCAGACAAACACCTAGGATTTGCATTTCCCCTTTTGCTTATAGAGGCAGCTGTGACTCCTACATGACCCCATAGAAATTAAAAAAAAAAACCCACCCTACTCTCAACTCCATTTTGTCAGCTGTCCACGAACTGCACCCTGTGTGTGTTGGTTCTGCTCACCAAGAAACAGAATCTTTCTTTCCAATCGGCTTTCCTTCCAATCGGATTGGAACTGGAACTGGATTTTTCATCCAACACAGCCCAAATTAATACTGTTGCTTCCAGTCTTCCTCCTTGGCTGATATTTCTCTTCCTGTCATTTAAAGTCAGGCATGTATCATCTTTTAGTCAGAGTCTATGTCAGTGTTTTTTATTTGGTTTTTTGGCCCCTTGGGAACCTGGGAGACATTACTTAAGACCCTTGTTTGCTCAGTTTTCATAATCCTGTACTCATTTGCATTCCTTTCCCATACATAGTAATTCTAATAAAAAAATGTTTCCTTCAGATACAAAGAGATTCCTAGTTCATGGTTTAAGTGACTCTAGGATTAAACACACAAATATCTATATACTAGCTGATAACCTGGCGTTGCCCAGGTATTTATTTATCATAATGCTGTATTAGACAGGAAAAGGAATGAATTATATTGTACTATCTGTCAAGCTGTAGATGTATGTCCACTATTTTTAAGGCACACAGACCCCCAACCGAGGGTTGTTAGGGGTGTCTTACCTTCACAGTATTTGTTCCCAGAGGGTAAGTCATCTGTGTACCAAGGTTGGTTGAAATTGCTCAAGGCGTTCCAGAGTTATGTTGGAACACACACACACACACACACACACACATTCAATTTCATCTGTCTGTCTATCTGATATAGTATCATGATATGGGCAACGCTGGGTTATTGGCTAGTACATAAATAAATAAAGGGAGGTCATGCTGCTATATTTTGTAGCCCGCCAATATGCATTCTACTCATGCTCTGTGTTAATAAAGTATTCAGTAGCCAATTTACATGCATACAGTTCTGCAGAAAAATCCAAGATTCCTGCAGTAGTAATACCAAAAGAACACTTTTCATATTGAATAAAAAAAATAATAAAAGTAGTATTTCTTCAATGAAAAAGGTAAGTAAAAGAGACAGAAAAAAATCTTGGTATTTTGTATGTGTGTGTTTCGGGCCCACTTTATTGGTATATATAGTGTTAGTATATTTACAAGGAATATGGCATTAGTTACTATTGTTTATAATCCCCATGTGCTATTTATTTATATTACATATTTGTAGTATATAATAAAACAAATACCATAAAAATATACAAATGCTGTAGTTAGTTCTCCTAAATATTATCAGAAGTTCAGGATTGTAGAGTAAATAGCACTTAAACCTGTCTCTCTCATTGGCATAAAATATCATTCATCATGTTGGCTTCCATCCCATTCAGATTTCTTTGACCTTTTCCTTGATTGTAAATGCCTAATAGCTAATAACACATCAGACATTATTATGTATCTCGTTCCATCTTACAGGTACCATTTCATAACATGGCTTTTTGTGTACTGATAGAATTACGTTTGGAAAACCTTTGCTGTCGTTATTTGCATTTATTAATTGATTTATATGTTGCTACTTCCTAAGATTTTTGATAGCTCCGTATAAATCACAGGTGTCAAACTTGCTGTGTCAGGTTGCTGTCATGTGATGTTTCCCATCCGCAGGCACATTCACAAGTAGACTAATCTACCAGTGTTTAACATGGGTAGCAGATTTTATTGAGAAAATAAAAAAAAATTACATATCAGAGTATTGCTGACCATGACATGCTGTGTTCATGCCCATAGCATGCTGTGCCTAAGCAGAAGAGGGAGATACCTGATCTCCCCTCGAGGAGAAGATACCTGATCTTCTCCTAATGATTATACAGTAGGGGAGGAGCCCCCTCCTCCCATATATAAGCCTTTCTTAGTGCCCTCTTCCATTTCCTCTCCTGAGAAGAGCAACCATATGGCTACATGGTTACACATGGCTAGTTTAGTCATAGGTTTATTTTACTTTATTGTTTCATTTTTAAATAAATACATTTAGTCTTCTCCACGATGCAAGGCAACGATTCCATCCTTTTTTTCCTCTAACATTACAGGCTATCCTGGTGAAGGAATAGTAAGCCAAAGGAAGCTTATAGCAATGTCTCAACATTCATGATGGAAGAAGGAGTTTAAATGGTAGAGACTAGGAAGCTGACAAATGGAAGAAAAATAGAGAACATACATGTCTTTTCTTATAATCAGTTTATTAAAATGTGAAAGAGATGGTTGTTTTTTTAAGCAAGGTTTTTCAAGGCAAAGAAATGTAGTGATTGTTCCAAAACCTGGGGTTCCAAAGACTAGTCAGAAAGCAAGGGCAGCTGTTTTATTTTTGTAAGCTTTACAACAGTATTTTTAGTCATACATACCAATATTTAAATCAAAATAATTGAAAAGCTTTTAGAGAATTCATTTTTCTGTCCCAAACTAATTTATTAGTTGCTGCTCCAGAGATTGTTGGTTGTGAATCTCTCCTTTTGAAGTTGGTTCAGTTGAGTCTGTTGCTGATGTAGCTGCCTCCCAGCTGCGTTGCAACAGCGCTGCCTGAGCTGCTCGAGGGGGTAGCCGGGCTGGCATTTGAGTCTCCCAGGCTGATGGTGCTTGGGGACTTCAATCTGCCATCCCTTGGCAAGACCTCAGACGCTGCCCAGGAGTTCATGGGGGGGCGGGGTACACACTCAACCTGTTTTTTATCTCGGAGCAATGGCGTGATCTGGAATTGTGGGATATAGTTATTCAACCCTTGTCAACCCTCACTCCCTTTTGAGATTGGATTTCCTGATGACCACCCCACGTCGCAGGGAGATGGGACTGACTAGGTGGTTTCACCCCAGGCTCCTAATGGATCCAATCGGGTTTCAGGGGGAGCTTGGGGAGATCCCTGATTCCCTTGCCCACAGCTCGACTGAGATCCTGGTGGAGGCGTGGAATAATGCTGCTGCCAGGGCCTTAGATTGGGTTGTGTCTTTGTGACCTCTCACTGTCCGCAGACCTCGGAGGGCCCCTTGGTTTACTGAGGAGCCTCGGGGGTTGAAGTGGTAGAAGAGACATCTAGAGCACCGCTGGAGAATGGGAAAGCTGAACCTAACCAAACACTACTAGGAGTCCATATTGGAACCTATTTAGTGATGATAAAAGCGGCAAAACGTTCATATTATACCATTACTGAGTCTGCGGACTGTCGCCCAGCTGCCATCTCCCAAAACGGGGAAATTGAGGAACCCTTATAAGGTAGAGCTGAGGAGTTTGTTCAGTTTCTGGCAGATAAAATCGCTCAGATTCGGTCGGACTTGGACTCTAGCTGGATGAGATCCATAGAGGTGACTGGGGCAAGTCTTAGTCCTATTATCTGGGAAGAGTTTGTTCCTATGGCCCCTGATGATGTGGACAAGGTCGTAGGGGCAGTGAGTGCCACCACCTGTTTATTGGACCCATGGCCCTCCTGGCTTGTTTCAGCAGTCCGGGAGATGACACGCAGTTGGCTCCAGGTGATAATCAACACTTCTTTGAGTGAGGGGTGCTTTCCGCCTGCCTTGAAGGAGGCGGTGGTGAGACGCCTTCCCTGGACCCAACTGTTTTGAACAACTTTTGTCTGGTCTCCAACCTCCCCCTTTTTAGGGGAGGTTGTTTATTATTTATTAAATTTATACCCCGCCTCTTTTCACCCCAAAGGGGGAACTCGAGGCGGCGTTGAGGTGGTGGCCTTTTGTTGAGGAGGTGGTGGCGCTTCAACTCGTACGTACCTTGAAGGAAGCTGATTATCTAGATCCCTTGCAGTCGGGTTTCAGACCTGGATAAGCACTGAGACAGTATTGGTTGCACTAGTAGATG
This sequence comes from Boaedon fuliginosus, assembly GCA_027560395.1. Classification (NCBI taxonomy): domain Eukaryota; kingdom Metazoa; phylum Chordata; class Lepidosauria; order Squamata; family Lamprophiidae; genus Boaedon; species Boaedon fuliginosus. The sequence goes on from JANHGC010001616.1 coordinate 121,491, forward strand.
ATCTCTGGCAGGCCCGGGATGGAGGAGCTTCCTCTATCCTGGTGCTTCTTGACCTCTCGGCAACTTTCAATACCATTGACCATGGCATCCTTCTGGGGCGGCTCAGGGGGTTGAGAGTGGGAGGCACTGTGCTGCGGTGGTTTTCCTCTCTCTCGGGCCGTATTCAGTTAGTGTTGGTGGGGGGACAGAGATCGGACCCGAGGCCTTGCGGGGTTCCTCAGGGTTTGATCCTTTCTCCTCTACTATTTAATATTTATATGAAAGCACTGGGTGAGATCATCCAATGGCATGGGTAGGGTATCATCAGTCCACTGATGATACCTAATTGTATATCTCTGCCCCAGCCTGAACTAGTGATGCCGTGGAGGTGATGTCCCGATGTCTGGTGGCTGTGAGGATCTAGAGGGGGACCAACAGGCTCAGACTCAACCCTGACAAGACCGAGTGGCTGTGGGTATTGTCCCCCCATGGTCCAGTGGATTGTCCATCTTTGATGCTGGTGGGAGAAAAATTGGTCCCCTCTGAACGGGTGCGCAACCTAGGGGTTCTCCTGGATCCACAGCTGCAATTTGACCATCATTTGGCGGCTGTGACCAGGGGGATCTATGAACAGGTTTGCCTGCTGCATCAGTTGTGCCCCTTCCTGGACTGGGAGGCTCTTCTTACAGTCGCTCACGCCCTTGTTATCTCTCGGTTGGATTACTGTAATGTGCTCTACATGGGGCTGCCCTTGAAGAGCACTCGGAGACTTCAACTGATCCAGAATGTGGCCGCACGAGTGATTATGGGTGTTCCTCGGCACACCCAGTGATGATATTCAGCTGGTTTGCACCGGTTCTCAGGAACCAGTAGTGCTAATTTCCTGGGATTCTCTGAACCAGTAAAAGTCACCACTGGCTGGCTCTAACCACCTGCCCCCGCCCACCTGCCCTGGCCCTAAATTTCATTTTTTTTAAACTCAGTTGATGGCGCTGCAGAGATCTGCTGCGCCTCATCTGAGCCCCCCGTCCACCACATGATCACCTGCTTGCCCCACTCTATGGGATTCCAGAGGAGAAGCCTGCAGCCACCGCCTCTTTTTTGGCATGAGAAGCTTGCAGGCTTCTCGCACCAATAAAGGGCTGGTGGTTGCAGGCTTCTTTCCCTGAGCCGAAGAAGAGGCCACCTGCTTCTTTGGCCTGCCTGATCCAGGTAAGCTCTGGGGCAGGGAGGGGGGCTTCTACATGGTGGAAGGAGCTGGGACAGCATATGGTGGCTCCCTGGCAGCCACTGCTGCCTGGGAAGCAGCGGTGTCTTTTGCAGCTTCCCAGCCGCTTCCACATGGCTGAAGGGCAGGGGGAAGGGCTGGGGCAGCGTATGGTGGCTGCCAAGTAGCCACCGCCACCTGGAAAGTGAAGGAAGGCTTTTCTTATTAACGTCAGTACTTGGGAGGGGCTGCCATGGATCTCACAGAGTGAGAGCCCCTTCCAAGTACCGGCATTAACAAGAGCAACCTTCTCGAAATTGAAAGGAGGGGGGCCATAGAAAGGTTCTCGCACACACACACTCGGCAGCGTCGCTCTGGCTGGGCCACCCGCATTCCCAGGGTCTGGCAGGCAACAGCACCGTCTTGCCTCCTTCCCCTCCCCTCGCAGTGAGAGCAGAACACATGGCACAAAGAGAAGCTCCGCTCGGCTTTTTGGAGGCAGTTAAGTGTGTGTGTGTGCGAGAACCTATGGCCCCTTCCTTTCAATTTTGGGCACTGCTTCCCCGTTTCTCCC
>JANHGC010001616.1:123350-143953 GCA_027560395.1 Boaedon fuliginosus
TTGTTATTGTTGCCGCCTCGAGTTCCCCTTCGGGGTGAAGAGAGGCGGGGTATAAATCTAATAAAATTGAAATTGAATTGTATATAACATCTTCAGTTAAAAAAATTGAACAGTAAGTGATGAAAAAGACCTTTCATACCTTAAAGAAGCACTGCCAGTCAGAGTAGCAATTCTATGTTAAGTAGATATAATTGAACAAGGCTGTAAGGTAGGCTTCAGTGTTTCTGAAAGGGGTTCCCAAAGTTTAGCAGTTTTCAAGAATCTTACTCTAATTTAGTCCATATTATACTGTAAACCAGTGGTGTCAAATTGATGTCCCACAGGCTGGATGCCTCATGTGCAGGCTACACCCACCCAGGCTCTGCAAAGGCAAAAAAACATTGTGATCCGTCACAATATGTCACATGACGCGCTCGAGCTTTACACCCCTGCAGTAAACCATTGTTTTCAGTGTGGTTTTTATTGTCTTCAATTTTAGGTTGTGGAACACTAGTGGTGTTAGAACAAAATGAAGCTGGACTTCATCTTTTCAGGAGGTATTTTGTTTTTTTCATAATAAAAATAATTATTCCATAATCTTGTGTTTTTGGAATTAGATATTCTGATGTAGTTTTATAAAACAGTGTAACTGTATCAAATGCACTTACCCTGCTAAATTCTTGTGTGTTGATTTAATAGAGTGTTGAATAAAAAGGATTTGAAAGACGTATTAACAATAGAACAGTTCAGAATCCTTTAAAGCTTCAAGTAAACATGTTGACAGTATTTTTAGGAAGTAAAAACTTCCTAAAACAACTAGAAATTTTTTTAGATGCAACACAGATTTATACCTACTAAATTTTATTCAGTTTAGTAGTTTACTGTGATCTTGGAAAATTACTAATGTCTATATTTTTGTTATGCACAAAAATATTCAAGTTTTTGTAAAGGTATTGCCAGCTCCAAATTTTGTCTCAAACTCCAATGATAGAATGGTCCAATTGGACTTGGGCCCAAATATGAATTTAATTCAGAAATCCTCATGTCTTTTTTTTTTGTTTTACAGAAATTTCTTTATAGGACAGAATTCTTTCTATAAAAAAAATTTTCAACAGGGAAATATTGAAACAGGAGGGATTATAGTTTTTTTCTAGTTGTCCAAGGACTTTCTGATTACAGCATATTGTTTTGGTAAAATATATTGCAAAACAATTTGAGGGATGGAATGTGGTATTGTTTTTTTCATAATTCAACAATTTTTCTCTTCCATGGTCAAAGACAGTAAACACCTATCAGACCTTTGAAAGTACATATTACTTGCTGATTTAGAAATACTAGAAATGTTTTTTACCTTTATCTTAGCTGTAGAAGCGTTAATTCAACAAAAAATAAAATAATTTTAAATGTCTCTTCATTTTCTGTTGCATCTATCCTTTCTTGTAGAATGATGTTTATAGCACACACATACTTCAAAACCATATAACAAAAGTCAACCAAAGAGAGAAAAGGGAAATCGAACCACTTCCCCATGTTCCAAATTTGAAGATTCTTCTTTCATAGAAACATTACACATGAAACTTGCCTACATTGATTCCACAAAAAGGCAAAAAATAAATAAATCCTACATTAAATTCTACCCAAAAATAAAAGTTATCGGCAATTACTTTAAAAAAAAAAGAATCTAGCTTCAGTTCGCTGTATCTCTTATGATTAGTAGTGACAGGAACTTGTAAGACTGGATGCCCTCATAATGTCCTTCTGCAAAATGATACCCATTCAGAAGATAAGAACTTGATTCTTCAGTAAACAAAATGGATGCATACCCTGTTTCCCTGAAAATACAACCTCCCCTGAAAGTAAGACCTTGCTTGATTTTTACACGTGTGCCCAATATATGTGTGCCCCTAACTAATAGGTTATTCAGTGGATGACATTCCCCCCCCAAAATAAGACCTGGTGCCTTTTTTGGTGACAAAAAAAATATAAGACAGGGTCTTATTTTCAGGGAAACACGGTAGCATTTCAAAGGTTATTTAATACTGTAATAACAGATATAGTGGCATGTATTTAATGCTCGGGTTTTTTTTTTAAAGAAGAATATTTATGCCGCAGCGTTTGCAGGCCTTCTGAAGCTCCTGCCACCCCCTCCCACATGTCACAGGCGACCTTACTTGGTGGGGCGGACTTCTCCGTTTGAGCACCGTTTGACAATATGGAGCCTCAGTTTGAAAACTGCACGTGCTCATTAGAGGGAGGGAAAATTGCACATGCTCAGTAGAGGGCTGCTCCTTGTTCATTAAGAGTGTCCTCTTTGCCCCGTTTTTTGTGGAGCAAAAAGGCCCCCTACCCTTTGGTGATCCCAACAGTGCTGCTCTTACTACGCTTAGGTATCTATCTGCCAAGATTGAGCTAGATTGGTGCAGGACTGAAAGTTTGTATAGAACACATACAAATACACATCTGCACCCCACTTCTCTTTTATAGATACAAGTAGATTAAGATTTCTTACAGTTAAAAGGAAAGTAGAAAATTGAATTAAATGTCCATCTCTCTTAGCTAGTATGAGTATTTCAGCTTACTGTCATCCTTATATTCTCAAAAAGCAGGGAAACTGTCCCATATGCAATGATAGACTGATGTACATTACCTAGTTTTACTGAACAGAGCTATAAAACGTCCTTCTAGTTTGAAAATAAGATGCTTCGTTGCGTCATCATTTCAGAGATATTTCCTTTCCTAAACACAGAAACCAAATGACCAAAAATGTACTGGGAACAGGAGCAACTTCCAACTTTCTGCTGGCTTGTCCATTGAGTTTCCTTATGGGAATCTGGCAGCGAGTGTTGAAAACCTCCCCTCCCTTTCCCTTCCCAGCAAGCAAGGGAGTAAGTGGCTGCTGCTAAATGGGGCAGGGGTGGAGGGATTGTGAGACTGGCTGGGAAACTTTCATGGAACATTGAAAATGATTATGTGACCACAGTAGCAATGCAGCAGCAGCCAGAAGCACTGAAGTAGTCACAGATTTTCCAAATTTAATTCCCTTGGGAGTCATGTATACTGGATTTTAAACACATTCTGTAAATTAGCCCATTTGAGGTACTTTGGTTCAAAAATTGTTAGCCTGTGATGTACCATTTCGCCCTGTTCAAGGTTTTAATTTTGGAATCTCTAAAAGTTGAAATGAGTGTATTGTGTAGTTCAAACTGTAAGAAAAGCTGTGTGGGTGATTCAGCTCTTAATTCTTATCGTCCCTTGAGTTGAGGTGGCACAGCTTTCTCCATTCCGAATTGTAAAATTAACCATCTTAACTTTGGTGCAAATTGAAAACCTTATTTTTCAGTCATTTCAAGCCCATAGATTTTAATTGACCATCTTAGTAGTGTGTGTTTATGGATTGTAATTGTGTATATGTCATCCAAGATGATGTCAGATTAATTATTTTGTGTGTGTAAACTTGTTTATCATTTCATTTTCTTTCATTCTAACTCTAATTATTTAAATATTTGTTTAAGGTTCATCTCAGAAGAAAATCACAGCTCCTGATATGTTTACAGAATCAGATGATATGTTTGCTGCATATTTTGACGTAAGTGCACTGATAGATATATTTTATCACAGTTGTTGAAATGCAGCACTGTGTTAGTGAAACAAATATATAAACATCTTAAAACTCACTAAATTATTTTCGAGAAACAGTTTAGAATATAATTCTAAATACGATTCTTCGACTGGATTCATTACAATCTTGAAGGAGTATGTGCAATTTCTCAGTGGCATTTAGACAGGTAAATATTAAAATATTTTTAACTTTAGTCAAATATGCATTGATATCTTACTCCTTTAGATACTTAATGAAGATGCTTTATGTATAGGTTGCCCTAATATTACTTATCACCGGGGTACAAATAATGTATACTTATGGATATGTATGTATGTGTGTGTAGACAGACAGACAGACAGACATAGTACTCGGATATTTAAAATGTGATGAAAAAGCTTAAATAAGTCTTTATTTCAGAGTGCCCGTCTTAGAGCCGCTGGCTTTGGGAAAGACTTCAAAGAAAATCCAAATCTCAGGGATAACTGGACAGATGCTGAAGGATATTACCGTGAGTATAGTCACTAAATTTCTTTTGTGTTACCTGCTGAATAAAACTGGTAAATTAATGTGTTTTATTATTAAAGTGTCTTCACTGCATAACTAATTTGCATATGTAGCAATGCTCTTACCAGTTCTTGTGCTTGGTTTTGAATAGACAGGGCATTTTACATGCTTTTCTTTTCCATTCCCCATCCCCATTCCAGGTGTTAACATAGGTGAAGTGCTAGACAAACGTTACAATGTTTATGGTTACACTGGCCAAGGAGTTTTCAGTAATGTGGTTAGAGCCAGAGATATGGCGAGAGCAAACCAAGAAGTGGCTGTGAAGATCATTAGAAACAATGAACTTATGTAAGTGAGAAAATTCAAATGCTTTCAATTGTATTGAGCCATTCGATAATAGTAGCAAATAACAAATATAAAATAAATCCTGATGAGCATTTATCAATCATATGTAAAATTAACTGAAATTAATATAGTTCAGCGGTTGGTTTTAGTCACTAGAGAACAGGGTTTCTTCATATGCAATATTGCTTAAATCATTACTATATTTAAATAAAATGTTTTCCATAATTTAACAAATAGCATGTGGGAAAATGAGAACTGTTTAGCCTCTAAATATTTCTGACATTTAACTTATTCACTAAATAGTGACTTAGCCACATATTATAGGAAAAATTGAAATGTTGTCTATTTCCTTAACTTTAGTTGTTCTTTATATATTTAATATACGGCATTTGAAGGGAACCTTTGGCAGCTCTCTTTTCCCTCTTAGTATTGAAGCCAGAAACAGATGGTTTCAAAATGCAACAGAAGTAAGATGTTACTACAGGTGTGCACAGAATGGAAATTATATTTTGTTCCAAGCCTGCAATAAACCATCCCTCCTAGAAGCTTGATCGAGCCACATTGGGTCACTTGCAGTTTGGCAAATTGTAAATTTGTTGACTTTTAGGGTTATTATTAATTTTTTCCAGAGCAAGTTGCAGTGGAATCCTGGCTTAATTCTGCAGGGCAAGTGAGGCAACACTAGTACACATCTCCCCATGCTACCCTCAGCAGCTTCTAACATACCAGATCTCACTGATCTGCTTACCTTCCAGTGTCTTCTTTCCCTGCATTCCCATAGCTATTGCCACCCCTAGTGCTGTCCTCAGTAAAGAGCAGATTCCCAGCATGGCATGCCTCATTGGCTTTCCTACCCTTAACTACTGCCAATTCTTTCCTCCCTCCTCTTGTCTCCTCTCAATTGCAACCAGTGCTCTTGGTCTTTCTCTTCCCCTCCACTTAATCACACTGCCACCTCTTTCCAGGAGCAGCCTGTTCTCATTGACATCCAGAATAAAGCAGTCCTATTCTGTTTTATGGACCAAAAAATGCACAATGCATTTTTCCTCTCAGATGTTCCTATGCTTGGAACACTGTATGCCTAAACATTTTACATATTCTCAGATTTTGCTACAGGAATATATAAGAATTAAAATGTTATTTCTTATAGTTCTTGCCCATGTGTCATGTGTGTATGTGTGTATGTGTATGTATGTATATGTATATGGGTTTCAGGATAAAACAAAAAAAAACCCCAAGCGTCTCTAGAATTTGCATTTTTATTAATTGATCTGGTTTTGAATGGATATGAACTTTAAATTCAAACATTTTTAAAGTGTTGATGGAGAACTATAACATTGAAAATTACATGATTGAATATAGATGGAAGAAGAGTTTGGTTTGGGGTTCTGTTATTGTAATAAATTACATTTTTTCAGGCAAAAAACTGGTTTAAAAGAACTGGAATTCTTGAAGAAGCTCAATGATGCAGACCCTGATGACAAATTTCATTGTCTACGTTTGTTCCGTCATTTTTACCATAAGCAGCACCTTTGTCTAGTATTTGAACCTCTGAGGTATGTATCAAAAAGTAAATTTTAGCCCATTTAAAAATAAGTTTCATCATAACATACTGATTTATGAAGTTTGACACTGTTAGAATGCTTCAGAAATAGTTATTCCACCAGTTTAATGATAATTTTCATATTTAATGAACATATTTGAGGATTAATATAATTCACCGTTTAAGGGTACACATGTACTGGTCTCCTCTTCCCTGTTCCAATCAGCAAATTTAAGACAATTCTTTCATATGTTAGTAGTTTTTATCCAAATAGCTGTAACACACAATTCTTGATTAAATAATAATATATTAAATTGGTGAATTCTGACAGAGAAGAAACAGTATAAAATCAATAAGTGAAAGACATAATTGTTTTAACGTGCATTTGAAACACTTGGCAAAATCCTTTCATTTCTCTGCAAATATCGAAGCAGTTTGTCAGCTTGAAAGGATAATTTGTTTTCTTAGCATCAAATTTCTGTCAAGTTTTGTTTGAAGGGGACATTGAAAAATAACATTGTGCAGTTGCTAAGAAACATCTATACTGTAATTAATGCAAATAAGTTTTCACAATCACCCATCTGTTGCTTAGCTGCTTTGTTTTCATACAAATCCAGTTAATGAACTTAGCACACCTGCTCTTTCCAATAGTCCTTTACAAGTAATTGGAAGAATAAAAAAACACTATGTGAACGTTTTAAATATATATTTATACTGTCATTTTTAAAAATATTATTGGGTAGATTTTTGTAAAAATGAATTTTGTGTATTAAGTTTTGCTCTAGTTTCAAAGAAGATAAAGTATCTACAGTATCTACCACATTTATACCGCCGACCATCTCACGTAGTATCCATTCATTTATTACACTCCACCATGCCTATCACAAGTTCCTCTTGTGGATTAATTGACCTTGCAGAACAGCATGAAATGAGTACAGTGTAGAGAAAGATTTATCAGAACTACAGATGGAAAATTTCCTGAAAGTTTGAAGCAATTGAGAGAAAAATCTTTCTCTTAAGAAAATAAAGTGAAAAAATCAAAATATGACAATCCCTTTTAATATAGGTAGCCCTAGACTTAGAACCACAACTGAGCCCCAAATTTATGTTGCTAACAGAAATTTGTTAAGGGAGTTTTGCCCCGTTTTACTACTGTTGTTAAGTGAATCACTGCAGCTGTTAAATTAGTAACACAGTTGTAAAGTGAAACTGGCTTCCCCATTAACTTTGCTTGTCAGACAGTCACAAATGGGCTCACGTTACCTCAGGACACCATGGGGATGCGGCAATGGTTGTAAGTGTGAAAAATGGATTTTATGACCTTTTTATGGACGTTGTTAGACAAATGCTGGAGAAATTAAGTGAACCCATCATTTGCTACAGATATTTTTCTGGAAACTGGAAGTAAACTCTGGGTTCTTTAAAAACCATACAGTCGTCATCATGGAACCATGAGGTGCTGCAAACAACCACTAATGGGTTGCACAAGTGCACATTGTCCCTGTCATTTTATTTTTATATTATCCGTGTTTTTGTTTTTGTTTGACAAATTGTAAATGAATAAATAAAAATGCATGCCAGTTGTCAGGTGCCCAGGTTGTAGGGGCAGAAATCATAACTTTGGAACCAGGTCATAAGTAGCCTTTGGAGGTCTGTCATAACTTTGGACGATTGCAAAGTTAACCAAGTCATAAGTCGATTACTTGTAGAAGATTGTGCTTGTTTTGTTGTGAGCTTGAAACAAACTTAGCCATAGAGTTTATAGGAATTCAAATTTTATAATGCTATATAGAAGCCTTTCAATTAAATAGATTTTAAAAATCATTTTATGAAGTAAGGAATAAATAGCAATATATCAACACTCCTTATCTATTTTATCTTATTAGCAAATGTTTCATAACCCCATTCTTGTTACCAAAAAAAGGAAGGTATTTCCAGTGTGACTTTCTATCTCATAAGGAAAGTAATTCAAGGAACACCTTGAGCAACCAGAAGTGTTTTTCCGCTCATGCAAAGTATTTATAAGTCCACTATATTATAAATTTAACAATGCCTCTTTCTACCTCTTTTTAATATTTCATTGTATTGGTTCTCAATTTAGTATGAATTTACGAGAAGTTCTAAAGAAATATGGAAAAGATGTTGGTCTCCATATAAAGGCTGTGCGATCCTATAGCCAGCAGTTATTCCTGGCCTTGAAACTTCTGAAAAGATGCAACATTTTACATGCTGATATCAAACCAGATAACATTTTGGTAGGTAATCTCAGCTATTCTACAGCAGTTTCTTTGAAAGAGACAGAAGTATTATTTATGTTAATTTTCAGCTGCTATGAGAATGAAAAATCTTTATCCTGCAAAATATCTAAAGAGATAGAATATTTTTAATGCAATAAAATATATTACAATTGTCAATTGGTGTAAACTTACTGACTATTCTGCAAAAGTTATTTAAAACTTTGATGGTTCTTCCTCCATTAGCTGTAATATTACAGCTGAATTGCCGTATCAGTTGCTCTCATTGCCATACTGTCATTGCATTTTGTGTGTGTGTGTGTGTGTGGTCCCAAGATAATCTAGGGTTTACCCTGGCAGGTAAGAAAGTGCAGAACATTGTTCAGATGATATGTAGAAGAGTATTTTGCCCATTGTATCTCAAAAGGGGAAAAAATGTGAATAGCTTATGACAGGGATGTCAAACTCAAGGCCTGGGGCCAGATCCTGCCCATGGGGTACTTAGATCTGACCCGCAGGGCTGCCCTGGAAACAGTGAAGGACCAGCCTAAAGTGCCTCTGCCAGCGAAAACGGAGCTTGGGAAGGCTGTGTGCAGCCCTCCCAAGCTGTTTTCGCTGGCAGAGGGTTCCAGGCCGTCACAGCTGAAATGGTGTTTGGGAGCCTGTTTTTGCTGGTAGAGAACTCGGGCTGCCACAGCTGCCCCTGACACGAGTGATGACGTCAAGCTGGCCATCCAGTCAGATACAATCCTGATGCGGCCCTCAATGAAATTGAGTTTACTCCTGGCTTATGGAGTATTGTGACTTCATTTTTTATTGAATTTTATTGAATTATCAAATGCATAAATTCCCATTGTTTTCGACCAAATTGCTACAAACTCCTCTTTAATAGGAAATGTAACACCTTCACAAGTAAGATCCATACATTGCAACATAGTCAGCTTCTCAATATTTTGACATTTTTGCTTAGAATATGAAAGTAACCAGGTGGATTAGACCAAAGAGTTATTGTCTGGGGAAGAGTTATTGTCTCTTCTGTCTGGGGAAGAGAGGCGGGATATAAATCAAACAAACAAACAAACAAACAAACAAATAAATAAATAAATAAATAAATATTGTGTCCACTGTTCTGTTTCTTAATAGCCTATAGCACATGAGCCTTGGTGGTGCAGTGGTTAAATGCAGCACTGCAGCCTATCTCTGCTGACTTGTTCAGCAGGTCAATAGATCGAATCCCACCAGGTTCAAGGTTGACTCAGCCTTCCATCCTTCTAAAAGGTCAGTAGAATGAGGACCCATATTGTTTGGAGGCAATATGCTGACTCTGTAACTGCTTGGGGAGCGTTGTAAAGCTCTGATAAGCAGTATATAACATCTGAGTGCTATTGCTATCTATGTTGTAAGCCGCCTAGAGTTCTTCGGGAGTTGGACGGCATAAAAGTGTAATAAATAAATAAATAAATTTAAGTGTAATGATTAGCATGTCTATCTGTCCATCTCTTTCTCTCTCCCGCCAAAAAGAGGGATTTCTATCGAAGGTTTATATGTGTGTGTATTTGCATACACACACATGCATATAGTAGTGCCACTTATTACATCGGTAATAGGATTAATTATTTTTTCTTCTTTTAGGTGAATGAATCAAAAACCATTTTAAAACTTTGTGACTTTGGATCAGCTTCACATGTTGCTGACAATGATATCACACCGTATCTTGTTAGTCGATTTTACCGTGCTCCTGAAATTAGTAAGTTAATCTTCTCTGAATTTAGGTTAAAATTACTAATAAACATTAATTTAACTTGTATTAGAGTTTTATGATTGATATCATTTTTTGATGTGATATCTGATATGTATAATCCTTAATTAATGTGACAGTGTCTATAGAAATTGGAATCTGAAGCTTAGATTACAGCTGAATGGAAGGTAGGGGCTACTTTAAAAAAATCTCATGGTTTGGGGGTTTAGACTCTTTAATCTCTTTAAGTCCTCTTTTTTTTTCCTTTGTTGAGAAATATGCCACCACTTTTTCTAGGATCCTTAGTTTGTTCTTCCTAAATCTGTTTTTCTTTTGGTTGATTCTCTCCTCACAACTTGGTTCATCTATCCTTTTGGGTCCTTCTTTCTGTTCACTGGAGAAAGTCCCTGCATCATCTTGAGTATCCGCCTGACAAAGAATTTAACATGGAATTTTGCATGTGTGTTAATTTATTCTTACTCATCCTGCTTTTTCAGATTGAATGAAAGTCAGAGATGCACATTTGAAACAGTATAATGTGACTCAGATTTGGCTACATCATGCAGTACTATTTTTAACCCAGTCTCTCTTCATGGACCGCTTAATAGTTGATTTTACAGAAGACAGTATTTCCATCCGTTATTTGTAAATGACAAAATGAAGAAACAAGAGAAAAATGATAGTTAGTGACACAAAGACACTTATCTGAGTTGATGACATACAGAATTACTCCAGATGTTACAATTCATTCTCTTTAATGCCAGGCTGATTTTAGAAAAAGTAATGGTATTTATTGCATAATATGATCAGTAACTTGTAATCTAAAATTGCTCTCCTTCAGTTATAGGCAAAATCTATGACTACGGTATAGATATGTGGTCTGTAGGCTGTACGTTGTATGAACTTTACACTGGGAAAATATTATTTGCTGGGAAAACCAATAATCATATGTTGAAACTTGCCATGGACCTCAAAGGAAAGATGCCAAACAAGGTAAAAAAAATGAAATCCTTATAAAAATCAACAAAGCTAGGTGTGTCTTTCCCCCTTGAAATATTCAATACTACCTGGAAGGGTAGGGTAGACTTGTTTCAATTTCCTGGATTAAATTTATCGTGTATGACAGAATGAATGAGACTTTTTTTCATTTTATGAATACGTACTGAAGTTTAGTTTTGTGTTCGTCAGTCATTGAAATAAATGTCCTCTTGGGTTTACTGTTTTTAGGATAAGCACTTAAAGTCTCACTTTTAACATTTTTAATGCTGTTCTTTGCAGATGATCCGAAAAGGAGTGTTCAAAGATCAGCACTTCGATCAAAACCTCAACTTTATGTACATAGAGGTAGATAAAGTAACAGAACGGGTAAGTAACAGAATAAGCAAGATTCCTTTCTATGGTATCCTTAATTTAAAATTTTGCATGAAGGTGCTGTGATGTATAAGAATCTTCCACAAATAAGAGTCTTTACAGGAAATTGTGAGGTATAGTAAAGAATTCAAAATATACTGGATGTGCTTATGAGGAGGGCAAACCTGAGCTGACCAAAAACATTGGTTTGGTTTGCCTGCATTTATGTATAAAAGATCCTTCTGTTTTCTTCATGCTATTATTCTTAAAGATCTAGTTTTTTGACCCAGACATTATGGGAAACAGGTAGCTATGACTCTAGGCTACAAAGAAACATGCTTTATGTTAAATTACGGTTCCATTCCTGAAGCTCCAGCACTGCACTTAGACGCTGAAAACATTAAGAAAAAAACATCCAAGAAGAAGATGCATTAAAGTCTTGTAATTTTGAATGGTCACTAAATGAACTGTTGTAAGTTGAGAACTACCTGTAGTTATAATACTATGGAAGTGTTGTTTTTCCCGTCCTTTTCTTCCAATCGACAACACTAGGACCATGGTAGAGTTATTATTTGGGGAAAGTGTCTTGCTTTCAAAAGCTAAATTTCAATTGCATAATGTGTAATCTCTTAACTGGACTGGCCATTTCATATTCTTGGTAATTTTACTATTGTAAATAAATGAAAATAAATGCTGGATGCCCTTGTCTTGGTAGGAAAAAGTGACTGTGATGAGCACCATTAATCCAACAAAGGACCTGCTTGCAGATTTAATTGGGTGCCAACGCCTCCCTGAAGATCAGCGCAAAAAGGTTCACCAGTTGAAGGACTTGTTGGACCAGATCCTCATGTTAGATCCAGCTAAACGGATTAGTATCAACCAGGCCCTACAGCATGCCTTCATCCAGGAGAAAATATAAATCCCAAGAAGATACTCAAAGGGTTTGAATAGTTAATATACAAAGACTGATGAAGTTTCACTGCAATTTATAAATGTACATATAACATATAAATAATTCCCCTGCAAAATTGAGGAAGAATGATATATTTCAATTAACACAAAGGTGGATTATTTCTTTTAGAAATGTTAGAGTAAATCTGTTGGTCTCTCATGTGAAGATTTTTTCACTGTAGAATTATTTTAATTGCCAAGACTGCCCAGGAATACAGTGCTAAAAGTATATGGTTGCAGTTCCTCTCAAATAATACATACACACACGCGCACATGGACTATATATATATACATGTATATATAGATCTGTGATGAAATATCAGTAAGACTGGGTGGTTGATTTTGGTTTTTAGCAAATTTGGCTTCATTTTTGTCTCTGAAAAATGGCCAGCATAAATGCTGTTTATATTACATTTTCCTAGGTGTGTGCGTGCAGGCCACAGCAGCATGCCCTTGGTGTAGTCAGTGCCGAAGGGGGTCTGTTCCTTCTTGAGCCTGCCCACAGGGATGGTCTCCTCTTTTAAAGCAGGTTGCGTACAACTTTCAGTACACTGAAGGTAAGCTAAACCATCAACATCACTGGTGTTTAAGATGTTAATTGTACTGGATCAACTGACAAACGAGAATCGGTCACTCTGTAGCAGAATTCCCTGCATGTTTTATAAAGGAGATATACCTATATATAAATATATATATATATATATATTATTTTCTGGCATTACAACTGTGGCATAATTCCAGCTTGTGTTTGATCATCACATTCAAAGAAAAAAGGTGGAGGTGTGTGCACTTGATGGAGAGAGCGCCTTCAGTGTACTGTTTATATTACTTTTTTAAAATATCAACTTGCTACATAGACTTTATACCTTTTGTTAAATACAGTTCACGATGGCATAAAACCAGTACTTAAGTCATTTTCATTTACTAACAACAAATGCTAAGCTCTGGTTCCAAAAGTCCTTATCTCCTCTTGGCCAGATAGAAAGCACCACAATTTTTTTAGCTATTTGTATGTCATTTGAAAATGTACTGCTTTATGCTAAAGGTGTTTTCATTTGTTCATCGTTTTCATTATTTGTGATCATGTTGTCTTTCAATACAGGCATAAAACCTTCCACTCTTGAACAAAGCAGCTGCTTTTTAAAAGCGGTAATTGCTTCTTTACCTTTTATTTCTTTTGTAAATGAAACTTTAAGAAATGTGACTTTAAAGTGTTGTCTCTTGCATAAAATAGTTGACATTCACTTATTGTAAAGTGAAGATTGTTCTGCTGCATGTAAAATGGACCATGCAGATTTCTGTATGTTTTCGGTATGCATCATTAGATAATAAAGTCTTTTGTGAACAAGGCATTGGTAGCCCTTTTTAAAAGATTTTTGTCTCCGGCGTTGCCGACTCAGGTAAACCGTAAGAAGAACTTTTCTTTTTAATAGACCTTTAATTAAAACAATTACTAAAAGATGTGATCCCCTGAAAGAACTTTTAGACTATTAATTAATGACAATTCAGTGTAAATGTCCCAAGTCCCCTGCAGATATTGTCTGCTTTCATTGTTAAGAAATGTATTCCTGTAGGTTATTGAATTAGATGCAGGTTTTAACTAATGTTTGTGCTGTTTTTCTTACTTTTCCTTTTTGATGGTGCTGAGAGAGACAAAGGAAAGCAAGTCACAGGCCACTCAACGCCTACTCCAGGGGGTCTGGTTTGCTGAGACACCATCTTCACCTTCCTAACAAGGTTATTTCTGACAGCATGTGTAGATAAAAATTTAGCAACGACTTTAAAAATAGTTTGTTCATCATGAAGATACCCAACTGAATCGATTCATGTTTGTCAGCCCAATAGTTTTTTTTATGAAAAGCAGTTCATACAACATATTCGTGTATGTTGCCCACCTAAGATGCTGTATAATATTCTGAAGTTTATAAGTAGGATTTTTAAAATCCATAAAGGCATGTACTTAAAACCAAGTCATATTTAGTGCAGCCAAATCTATTGTTCGCTAATGGGATGCTTCCTAGGAGCTGTTCCCTAGTCTAATGGAATAAAAAAGTGCGACAGTAGTTGATAATATTGTCGATTTTGAACCTCTACGCCAGGGCTGTTAAACTCACGGGCTGCGGCCCGGATGTGTCATGTACTGGCCCCGCCCCCACCCGGTTTAGCAAAGGGGGGGAGTCCCGATACGTCGCGTGATGCCGCCATGACGCCGCGAGTTTGACACCCCTGCTCTACGCTGTCTCTAATGTTACTTAAAAAGTAGTAAATGTGATTGTCTACTTAAAAATGTTTCTTGTTTGTGCAGGAAATAGAAAGCAACTTCACTGAAATGAAGATAAATATTACTTGATAGTCTTTTGCACACACAGTAAAAGGGCATGCTGTTTTGACAGTGCTATCAGCC
Organism: Boaedon fuliginosus; assembly: GCA_027560395.1. Lineage (NCBI taxonomy): Eukaryota > Metazoa > Chordata > Lepidosauria > Squamata > Lamprophiidae > Boaedon > Boaedon fuliginosus. The sequence goes on from JANHGC010001616.1 coordinate 138,000, forward strand.
TCCCTTGCGCATCTAGTGGCAATGACACATGTCATAAAATGCGATGGTCTTCACCATTTGTTCGTGTCCCTGCTTCCAAATAATAAAAAGACAGTTGTCATGACAATTCCAGTAGCAGCTACAACCTTCCCCCTCCCTCCCCCACTTATGGCTACAAAAATTTATAAACTCTCCTAAGAAAAAACAAAGTTGCTTGTTTACTTATTCTTTGTGTTATAGGTGCCGTTCAAATGAAGATGATGGCAACCAGAAGACATGAACAAAGGTTTCTGTTCTCTAAAAGATATGCAAAACATTCTTATGTCTATTTTTTTTTAAGAAAAAAATTATTTTGTTCACAGCTCACAGATAATAGACTTCATTTACACTTTCTCATGCGGGCAGTTCTTAGCATAGTACTCTGGTGGTGATTTTTTTTGAGGGTTTGGTGTTCTTTATAAAAATATGTCTGTCTCATTTGCGGATAAGATCTTTATTGTAGTAAAAATGAAATAGGCAACTGATTATATTTTAAATCCATTATAGAGTCTCCGTGCACAAATTAAAATATAATCAAATGCTGTTATAGGATTGCCGACATAACTGCTTAAGACTTTAGAATGGTATAGTCATAGAGGTAATATGTTGAAGTGTATTTGGGCTGTTAACTATTAATACTCTGTGACACTCTGTTAAAGTGACATACATTATTCAGTCCTTTTGCATTGTTTTAAGCAGCACAGTGTGAGAATCTGGATGTCTATATAAAAGAACCATCTGGATTCTAGTTTTGTTAAACTATGCAGTCTAATCCATACTGTAGTAGTAGTATAGTTTTTGCCTTATCCAGCGATCCTATTAGATGTAATGAACAAGGTGGTTTCACATGGAGGCCAATCTAAGTTTACAGAAAGATCCTCAAAGGGAGGTTATGAAGAAGCGATGTTTAAAATTCCTAACATCTGTAATAGTTATGTCAGAGTTGGAAATAACATTTTAAGTACTGTATGCTTTATTCTGTTCATTGGAGGTTTGTGCTACTGCATAGATTTGTTATAACACAAAAAAACGTTTAGGAACAATTTTGGTAAATGATATCGAATACTCTGCTAATAATATGTTTCCCTTCCTATATAGGGTAAGTGGAAAATTTGTGACAGGAATTTGCATGGCTTGATGTGAGCTCAAGAAGCTGAACCAGTCTGAAAATTCAGGATGATAATGTCTTTGCCACTGAAATTGACAAGCTGTAACAGAGTTTTGAATCGGCACGAAACAGACATTTTCTTCAATAAAGCTTCATTTTCTATTTTTAACATTGACTCTGATAAAGCTTATTTCTCCGTTTGTTTATTCTCTATTGTAATAGGTGGCAGTTCAGTAACACTATGTGCCAGCGGCCGGGTAGTACAGAACCGATTTATTAATGGATGGTAAACAGAAATCGCATTATTCATTTACTGTTCACTGGTGGTTGCTCTTCCACTCCCCAGTGAGAGAATTTAGATACTTTTTACAAGCTAATCATGTTCTCCAGCTCACTATTCCTTAATCTCTGCTCCTCCAGTATTTATTATGTTTGTATCGTATCTTTTAGTCAGGAGTTCAAGGTGTGTGGGACGGGGGACACATAAGGGAATATAGGATAGGCATTCTCCCAACTGCAAAAGCAACAATCTGTGAAATAGGTTGGTCTGAGAGAATGACTGCCCAGTGAATTTCGGTGAATGAAGGTGGCTTAGAATCTTGAGTCTCCTTGGAGCAATTGAACATTTTGGCTATACTACATGGGCTTTGTGACCTGTTGAAATTTGGGAGCTGAAATCCAAACACTGTAAGGACTCAAGACTGTTAACTCTCATTTATCTAAGTTCTACCTAATAAAATGGAAGACATTTTGAAAATATATTGCTTTCAAAAAGTACTAAATATCAGCTAAGTACCTGAAGAAAAATGTGCCTAAAGGCCAATCTTAACCTTATACAATTTTTGTATGGATGGCAAGCCTCAGTAGAAACAAAGATGTGACTGGTATTGAGTCAACTCAAAATTTCAAAAAAGTTTGGAAAAGGATGCAAGTGTTTAAGAAGGTCAACTTGTCTTTCCGAACATCTCTTCTGAATAATTTTTTTAAAGCATGACCGCACTATCTGGTACTGGGTTCCAGTTCATGAAACGTGAACATCACCACAATGTATTAAATATAAGCCTCCACATTAAACATTTTTCTGATACTCCACTATATTTCTACACAAAATACAGAAAAACATTTTACTACTTATAAATATTAGGGAGGTGGTGTTGGTAGAAATTTGATAAGACGGCTCTTTAGCAATTTGTAAATCATTCTCCACATACCCTACCAAACATGGCCAGTAATTAAGAATGCTGATATTTGCATCTTGGCAACATCAGAAATTTTCTACTCCAGGTAAAGCAGTGGAAAATAGGATAATCCAATTTCTATTTAATTAGGTTTACCACCACAGCACCCATAGTTACTTCCTGTTGTTCAGTCTTGTTTAAAATTAACTAAAACGACTCTGCTCAAATCATTTTGTTTCATTGTGCAGACATTTGATTATCACTGCCTTCCATGAAAATAGAAGTAGTGCAATAAATTCTGTGAAAATAACAAGTGTTGCAAAATTCACACTCATTTAGAAACTGTTCAAAGTTACAACAGCGCTGAATGAGCAACACTTGTGAGAGGTCCTCAAAAGCTCCAGTCATTGTAGCATCTCCACAACTGCGATCATGATTTGATAACTGGCTTGCAGTAAAATAGTTGCAGGGATCCTGGGATCATATGAGCGCCATCTGCAATCTTGAGCTCCCCTCAAGCAAAAGTCAGCACAGAACATTGCAGGTTGCTTTTGCCAACTTTTCTCCCAAAGGGGACCCGCTTTGGATTACAAGATCCCAGGGGTTTTGTACTCTCCATAGCATTCTGCAACACTAACCAACATACCTGCTGTAACCTGTCCACAACCCCCTTTGTGTACTTCAGCTCTGGCTCAAGGCACCCCCACAGCACCCGTTCCACCTTGTTCTCCTTACCCACCTGCCCACAGCATTCCCTGCAGCATCTGTACCCCTCCAGGGCTTCTTGCCTGGGATTCCCTCCTCTTCCTGCTTAACAATGCATTTCTGAGGTTACAACCACAGCCAGGACTGCTGTGGGATTGCTACCCAAGCAATGCACTCGCACAAGTTTGCCCTTTACAGCTACATTGCAAGCAATGGCGATCCTGGTCCCAGTTGAAATAACCACATTTTATGGTTGCAGGGAGTCCTCGACTTAGCCATCACAATTGAGCCCAAAATTTATGTTGCTAAGTGAGCTCACTTGTTGAGTTTTGCCCTATTTTACGACCTTTCTTGCCACAGTGGTTAAGCGAATCGTGATTTAGTTAGTAACCTGGTTGTTAAGTGAATCATTGTGATTTAGTTAGTAACCTGGTTGTTAAGTGAATCAGTTATTGATTTAGTAACCTGGTTGTTAAGTGAATCAGTGATTGATTTAGTTAGTAACCTGGTTGTTAAGTGAATCATTGTGATTGATTTAGTTAGTAACCTGGTTGTTAAGTGAATCATTGTGATTGATTTAGTAACCTGGTTGTTAAGTGAATCGTGATTGATTTAGTTAGTAACCTGGTTGTTAAGTGAATCATTGTGATTGACTTAGTTAGTAACCTGGCTGTTAAGTGAATTGGGCTTCCCCATTGACTTTGCTTGTTAGGTGGTCACAAAAGGTGATCTCATGACCTTGGGACAGAGCAACGGTCATAAAAATGAACCAGGTGCTAAGCACCTGAATTTTGATCATGAGATCACTGGGATGCTGCCCAAGTTGTAAATGAAAAATGGTCCTAAGTCCTTTTTTTCAGTTTCATCGTAATTTCACACGATCACTAAATGAAGAGTTAGGCTGAGCATTTGCAGATGCTTTTTAAGCATTCCTCTGCACTCAAAAGGCAGATTCAGAGATAAATACCGTACTACTGAGGCTCAATAATTTTTAAGAGTTAGTACACTGGTTGTAAAATGAATCTTAAACAGGAATAACAATATTTTGTTAGTCAAGCACTGGCACCTTTCCTCAAATGTAGCCATTTTTACTCTTTCAACTTAATGTTTATTCCCTTTTTGAAACAGAGTGAGGCGATCACTGAGCTGCAATGTACACCTTTCAGATGGGCTGTGATTCTAGATTCCTAAGAGTAGTCCAACACAGTAATGTCCATGAAAGCTTTGCCAGACCCTTCTCTAACAATTGCCTTATCTCATTTCCTCCGTGCAAACGATTTAATGCCGATTTAAGCTCATCAGAGAACATAATCTTACGGAAGAAACAAGCAACTAGATCTATTGCGACAAAAAATGGCTTTGTTCTGTATCCTGGACACCTCATTCCCACTCATCTACCATCGTCCTGTGTTTGCTGCAAGTTCCCTTAAAGCGTTTTTTCCCGCCATCCCTCAGAATCCTGATGCCCTTAAAAAGTTACTGCATGATGCTTACGACGGCTTTGAGGGCGAACGCGAAGAGGTTGCAGAATTTTTGTGACACTGTTGGCAGGTGCATTTTACAATGTCTCTTTCTGGCTTAAACAGGCAACACAAGCAATCCAGTGGCCTTGGCTGTCTTGATGGGTGTAACTCCTTTGTAGAACTCGAACGATTGCTAGCAGCCGCAACTGCAGGCACGGCCTCTCTCTTCTTTTCTCTTAGGATAGTTACGTGCTGCAGCCTCTCCATCTCTACAAGACGCGAGACGATTTTATCAAGCGAGTCATTCAGCGGTGGATTTATAGATGATTTCCAACTATCCGATTTGGAGAGGGACAACTTTTTTAAATCCAAATTATTATAGGGTGAAGGAAGAAAATCAGGGTATGGAAACTTCTCACTTTCAAGCAAAGAAGGAGCATCTTCCTGGTCCAAGAAAGGGTCTATCTTTGAGTTAAGGTTTAGATTTTTGAAATATTTCAGCAAAGCTGTATTTCTTTTCTCCCTCTCAGTCACTTCCTTTTCATCTACTAAATGCTTGTTTTCCGTGCTAACATTTCTTTTTTTCGATTTCCATTTATCTCCTGAATGTATGTCATCACTACTACTATCCGTAGCAAGGTAACAATCTGGAGTGGTAACTTCATTGGTCTTTTTGGCAGAATCTCCGTCATCCTTCCTGCAGTTTTTTTCCAACGGGGTCTTCTTCGTTTCTGGATAAGAAACGGGGTGATATCTCTTCGTAAAGATTAGTGGCGGGTTAGTGGTGGCTAAATTTGTAAGGCTGTCACTGGAGCCAGACGGCAATTCTGCCTCGGGTTTATTGAAGTCTCTGAAGAGAAAATGAAAAGAAGCTGAAATGGTACTTCTACACCGTCCACTTAAGGAAAGGCACTGCCAAATCTGTACGAAAAACTACCGTTGCAACTGAAGTGCCGCAGAGAATACTCTGAAATAAAGAGTTTATACTGATCAATTAAAATTTTCCCAGAAGGGGCAAGGATCAAGCACACAAGTGACTGAGCCTCATCTACTTTATCAAAGTTCACAGACCAGAAGAACTCAGGATGTTGCTGCAGTAATCCCAAGGGACCCCCAGCCATAAAAATAAATCATGACTTGGCAAATCTGAGCGACACGTATCAGCAAAATGTTGGGCTCGTTTGTCAGAACATCCAGGTTGGAGAGCAACTGATTTTTCATCTTTTTTTTAAAAAAAAAATAAGGTTCTCTAAATAGCACTGCAGGAGGACAACCTAGGGATGAATGAAAAGTAATAAGGGTTCTTCCCTTACTGCCCCAATGTATGTTTGAACATGATTTCAAATCTCTGCTCAGTTAAATTGGGGTGTTGGTCACTTACCGTGAACCTCCATTCTCGATGGATCCATGATGGTCTCGGTGAAGGAATGGGCTCCGCCCCCTCATGATAGGCAACACCAGACTAAAAGGGGGTGGAGCTCC
>JANHGC010001618.1:9799-21389 GCA_027560395.1 Boaedon fuliginosus
CCTATTGCCCCCCAACAATCTGGGTCCTCATTTCACCGACCTTAGAAAGGATGGAAGGCTGAGTCAACCCTGAGCCTAATGGGATTCGATCTGACAACCTGCTGAACAAGTCAGCAGAGACTGCAGTGCTGCTTTTTTAACCACTGCGCCACCGAGGCTCTCTACTTATCATAGATATTCTTATTCTTATCTGAATATTCCAGTTCAGACACGATTTCCTGTGTTCTCTAGATCATTTCATTGTATGACTTCACTAAATTGCATAGGGCTTGGAATTAATCTTTTTAATATCTATATTCCCCTATTGTCTAGTCACACATCAAAATTAAATTGCAATAGCGGTACATAGAAAACAATATTGGGAACTGCACCAATGATCATCCTACAACCCTAATTATAATTAGAGGATATTTAAATGCTCAGTTAGATGCCAACAACCAATTCTTTTCCAATGATTTCAGTGTTACTACTGATTGAAAGAAGTTGAGTCTTGTATACCAAGCTAGCCCCAAAAAAACCATTCAATATTGTGTTTTTTGATATTCTCTAAGTTTGCCCATCTAAGTTTTCTTCTGAAATGGACAAACTAATTGATTATGCCCTACCTGGATTTGAAATATGCGTGCGTAATGGAAATTGCACAACACTGAGGAGAAAGAATATCAATTGTTAAGAGTCCGACCTTAGGGGGAAAATAAAAAAGGAATCCCAAGCAATAAAACAAACATTTTTGTAGATGCTGACAGCAACATGACAGAAAATCAGGGGTCTGATTTGTTGGCCAGTTTGGGAAACTGGCTAACTAATTTGATCCTTGTTCCCATACTTGGGGTTATTTGTATTGTGAAGCAAGAGCAGCAGCAGAACAGGGGAAAGGCCATTGTTAAAGTCCCAAGGATGCTTTTTCAAAAGGCAACTGGACTTTCTTGTTTTTCTTTGAAGATGTTTCACTTCTCCTCCAAGAAGCTTCTTCAGCTCTGACTGGATGCTGGGGAGTGAAGTTCCTCCTGAGCAATTCAGCCAACATATATATGTTGTGTTGGCTGAAGAGCTCAGGAGAATCTTCATTTAGGTGAAAAGCTCAAGAGAATCTTTAGCCAACACAACACTTCAAATCCAAGAATACACTAAGGCAGAAGCTTGTCCACCCCAAGGTAAAACATCCAGACACAAACTGAGCAATGTGGTATATGCAGTACAATGCAGAGAGACATGTGCAGATCTGTACATTTGGGTAACAAAACAGCCATTTCATAAATGCACGGCACAACATAGGAGAACAAACCTATCAGGACAAGATTCAGCAGTCCATCTGCATTTAAAAGACAAAGGAGATTCTTTTGAAGACAACAAAGTCCACATTTTGGACAGAAATGTTCCCCTTGACCATGGAAGAGAGGCGGGGTATAAATCTAATAAATTAAATTAAAGGACCGCTGGAGATCAAAGAGGCTATCTATGTCAAAACTGAGCAGCCCTCTTTTAACAGATGGGGGAAGGATAACATCATCTATCTTCAGTTTATAACAGTCCTTCTAGCTGCAGTTCCAAGAAGGCTCCATGCCCATTTGCACTACTCAGATGACCCTGAGGACACAGACCTTCCAAGTGGTCTCAATGACTCTCTAAAAGAATGACCAGCTGTCTCAAGAAATATAACTCTTTTCATTCCCCACCATCCAGTCAGAGCTAAAGAAGCATCTTGGATGAGAAATGAAATGTATTCAAAGAAAAACAAGAAAGTTCAGATGCCTCTTGAAAAAGCAGCTTTGGGACAACCATGACCTGGATGACAGAGAATCTCCATAGACATCCATTATTAAGAAGTAATCAGGCTGATTGAGGATGGATTGTAGTTTCTTACCTTATTACTATTTTGCAATTTCTCTGTGAGGACTGCCCTTTGAATGTACTGTCAACTGGTGAACCAGGCTTCCATTCTTTGGTGTAGATAGGTTTGCAGGCACCTTTGTCTGGGGACAAGGATTAATCAGGGGATTAAGCAAACCTGGATTTGACTTTGCCCATGTCCAGAAGACAGGGAGAAAAAAGGATGCAGCTTCCCTTTTATTTATTAGATCTATGTTCTTTACCACTCATAGTTGACACCAGTTCTTATCTCCCTCTTCACCTATATTAACCAGACAGGGTATATCCTTGCTGATTAGGAGATAGCAATAATATCAATACTTATGATAGTCAGATCCATGAAACTATAGACCCATCAGTCTTAATATATACACTATACACTAAGCATTTGAACCAGAACCCTCTAAATAGGATGGCATCTAAGGCAGAATTGGAAAATAACCACCTTGTAAGCAGGTCACTCGAATCAAATCAAAATTGGCTAATTTGGATGCATTTATATCAACTCTCTGATATCAGCTTCTCCTGTATGGATCCTAGTTTTATTCATCCAATGACTCCTAAAACTCGCTATTCCTCCTTGTAAGTGAACTATTTCCATCTCTTTCCTGAATATGACCAACCTTCTAGCTCTGATCCCTAATTTGCCCTTATTTGTTCTGCCCATAAAAATTTCTATGGAATTGCCTGACTCAGGACACTAGCCACCCTAACTGGCAGCAAGAGGTCTGCTCTCCAAGTTCTCCCACAAATCATCAGCTTGTTCAACCCAAGTGTTCTTTCTTCTGAACAATTATTCAGTCAGCCCTCCCCCAAGAAAACCAGTGAATTGACAGCTACATCCTACTAACAATCTCTCCATCCTCTCTTGGAACATATCAGGGTGGGCCCCAAAACAAAAAGATCCAGATACTCTCGCATTTCTCTTTAAATTTGTTACAATTTTTTTGGCAGAAGGCATGGAGGTTGGGGAAGAGTTGGCAAACCCAAGAGAGGGGAGGAGGCTTTGCCTATTAGAGCTTCCAACCTATGTGTTCAAATAATAAAACAATTACCTCCATTTGAGGATGTTGTATCAGTTTTGTTAGTTTTTGAACAATTTTTCTTGTAATGTATTAATTTCTATCTTCCTTTTTAACAGCTCCCCAAACTTGGAACCAGGTTGATATCTTCCTTATTCTTTGTCTGAATACGTTTCCCAGGGCATACATTCTAGTAAGTGAGGATTTCAATGCAAGAGTAGGTCATAATGATGAAGTCTTCTGTGAACATTTCAATGCCCATCCCCCTAAAGAAGTATTTGAACTGCCCTTTATGTTCAGATCTTTTCAAAGTTACAAAATATAACCTAACTGGCTTTCATTTGCTGCATCTCATAAACAGGCTTCCCTTCAAATGTTACATGGCTTTGTCCAAAATAATTTCCCCAAGCAATATACATTTGGGTGAACTCACAAGTTATCCATCATAGACTTAATAAAGAAATGTTATTGAAATGACGAAGATACTGGAATGCTATGATCATCGTATACTTAAAATTTGTAATCTCCAGCAGAGCAAAGCCTGGAAATGAGACAATGTTTTATTTTATGTAACAAAAAATAAAAATTATAATCCTAAAAAAAATAGATTTAATAATATCTACAGATATGGCCCCTTGCCTTAAGCATTTTGGTATAACCTCTAAATTTGACAGTGATCACTTCTCCTTAACTCTCACCTGCAAAGTTAGGAAAGGACTACAGTAATAAGGCCCATTCAAAATGTCTGATGGAAGGGGCTTCTTATAGGGTCAGATGCAATAACCCCCTTGAAGGTAGACCATTTTCAGGTTCTCCCAGAGGAAGGAATTGCATATTTTTAAACCCTCCGTAATTTAGGAGCATACTCAGGCTACAAACAAGGAGATTTTGAGTTTTAATTCCACTTTAGGGCATGAAGCCACTGTATAATCTTGGGCCAGTTACCAGTCACTATTTCTTTCTTTTCTTTGGGGAATAGGGCTATTAAAACAGCATTCAAAGCATCTTAAGTTTGCTGTCAAAATCCCACTATTGTTATTATAGGATTAAGTGAGTTTTCTGCACTTAGGCTCATTCAGACTTAACGTATTAAAAAAGAAAAGAAAATAGCTTGACAGTCACAGACACAAGAGTTGACATACCAAACCTATTAGCTCTGCTACACTGGGTGGCGTAAGTTTAAAACTCTACTTTCATGAGACATTCTTGGATTCAGTTCCATATTTACAGAATAGAAATGACACAGACAATAGGTTTAATTATCTGGATTTTCCATGATGAGTTATTTTATTTATACACTAGGTTAAAAAATACAAATATTTCATCATTACAAAAAAGCTTTATCAAACAGAGGGGTTGTCAAAGCCAACCTGTCATTAATACTTTATATACGTTTGGCTAATATGACATACACGTAGAGTAAGATTACTCCTCTGGGTTAGTTTTCTGCAGACTTTTGGCAATGGTCAAACTGTTTTCCAACATTAGCAAATGCATTTGCATAAAAAGTTGAAAGCAGTTTTATTGTTTTGAGGCCTAGTAACGGTAACAAAGTAAACTGACAAGCAGGAGAGGTCATAATTTGTTAACTGGCAACTGGGTCCTATTTCCAGTTACACAGAAGCAAGCAAAGATGACTAGGTAACAAATAATTTTAAGCAACAACAGGCTAGTCCTCTACAATTCCCTGCCACACTATGCTCGTGGCCTACTTTGGGACGCAAAGAGTTTGTAACACATTGCAGACAAAATGAGACAGATGTGTTTCCAACCTACAGATCGGCACAAAAACAGATGTTGCCGATCCTCCATGCCAGAAACAACATAAATACATTCCAAGATACACAAAGCCATGTCTGAATAGTGACAGGCACTTTCTGATGAATGAAGGTGATATTCTTCTGATTGCCAAAAGCTTGCATGGTAAGGACTTGAAATGTCAGAATCAAGACCACAGAATTGAGATTTAAGCAACATTCCCCCCAAGACTTTTGGACACTTAAAAAAAACCAACAACCATAAAAATGCTTGCCTGCAGCTGAGTCGCTGATTCATATAGCCTTCTGGTATTTACATCTTCCAGGGATGACTGTGTGTTCACATTTCCATTGTATAAGAAGTTTCAGTTTTCTTTATATAGCTCCCCATTCTCACCATTACAATGTTTTCTGAGATTATTATTAATTTATCCACTGAACCTCTAGTCCAAGACTGTAAGAAAGACTGAGGCTGCCTATTAACAGTCAGATTTAGCACCAATCTAAGCCGAAGCTTCAAACACTTTTGGCAGTTATTTCCATCAGACAAAGTCCCTCTCCTGAAACTTCATCTTAATGGATTTAAAGTGCACAGAAACCACCAAATAATGTCTTCTCCCCATACCCACAACACCCCCTTCTATTGCTTCAAACATAAAAAAGCTAGAAGATCTTACCTCCATATTAAATTTTACAAATTCAAACCTTTCTAGAATTTTGAAGCAGCAAACATCACATATACAATTTTGAAAGGTTACACTGTGCTTAATTATAGATACATTTTATTATAGGACAAAATGCAATATATGCAGCAATACGTTTTGTTATTATTTCATCATTTACTGAATTGGCACTTTTAACTTGAAGAAAAAGACCATTTAACCTACAGGATACAGTGTCTTGAAGCAATGCATTTATGGCTACTTTTTATTTTTGTTATCAGAAAGAAACCGGTAACACAAATAAAGTAGCATAAATAGGCAAACTCTTTGAGACACCACTTTTTTGTTGTTTTCAATAAATTTAAAAAATATTTCACTACCAGACAATATCCATGTAACTCCTGCAAAAGGTAACCTGTATTTGCAAGACAAGCAAGACTGCTAAAAAGCAAGAGCAAATGCTAGGCAGCAATGGACTTGACAAGGACTGTCAATTTTATACAACTGGTTTTTAGAGTACAACTATAAAAAAGAAAGGTGCCAGTATCAGAGCTCTATCTCATAGGAGCAATGGAAAGGGATGCTGTGAGTTGTAGTTCAGAAACATCTGGAAGGCACAGATCCACATGAAGATACAATATCCAGAAAGAATAGTTCCACGCATCCTTTTTTTAAATTCTACCACCACCACCTCTGCAATTAAGCAACTTCAAAATTGGCCTGTTGACTGAATCATACAAGCTGTTACAGGAAGAAAATATAAATAAAAGTGCCTTGTACCTGTATGCACAATTCTAGCTCATGCATGCACAAAGCTTTACAGGACTGCAGACTTAATCATGAATTCCAGACAATCCAAAGCTATTTTCTGTGTCACGCACTGAACCCAAATTAGAGGCAAACGTCATGTTCAACATGATAATATGTTACCTATTCTAAAACATCTGCATGAAGATTACTTGTACTACTAAAAATACACAGATACGGCCACAAAGATAGATGAGAGCATATAGTAAATACATTTTTCATCTTATGACACTTCAAGCAGGCTAACACTGTCTGGTTAGTTTAATAGTCAGTTATGATTATGTCTGATGGAATATTTTCCTTTTTGTAGCTGGGAAATATATAGTTTGGATTTGCTTCCATCAGACCTCTTAAACCACACTTCATCATGGTTAATTGTTGTAATTATAGCACTGAAAAGGAAGAGGGAAAAGAGAAATTAGTGTCCCTATACAAGTGCAGTATTACCCCAACTTGCATGGCAATTTATAAACAGGACTATAATTACTGGTAATAAAATTTAAAAGTATTATAGCAAATGTCTGGAAAATGAAGGAAAACTAACTGAATACAGCAATACTAATGCTAAAAGAATATTCAATAGTACTACATTGGTTTGGAAATAATTCACTTTTTTAAACAGCTTTGCCAAGAAAAAACATGTATAATGCTTAGGTCTGTTTTATTTACAAAACAATGGCCCAATAAGGTAAAACAGAGTAAAACTGGGGATGCTTATTTCATTTCATCTATATTTCTTTTTCTTTGAGATACACATAAAAAGAGACAAAGATATTATACTGGAGGAAGACATACTTCATGCAGTTCATGAAGCATACTGCATCCAGTTTCTAGGACAACATGGAAGGTTTACAAGTATAGTTTTTGGAAAGCTAACACAAGGGCTATGGTATACCATATGAAGAATATTCTTCCCATTATAAACAGACGAATTGGAAAATAAAACAGGAAAAAATGGCTGAAGTGGAAATAAAAAAACGCATTGAGCTGCAAGTTTTCCATATTCTATATTCAACCAGGAGCCCTGGTGGCACAGTGGTTAAAATACAGTATTGCAGGCGAACTCTACCCACAGCCCGGATTTCAATCCTGATGGGGCTGAAGGCTGACTCAGCTTTCCATCCTTCCAAGGTCAGTAAAATGAGGATCCAGATTTTGGGGCAATATGCAATTAATGCTTCTACATTGTAAACCACCAAAAGAGTGCTACAAAACATTATGGAGCAGTATATAAGCCTAAATGTTCTTGTTATTGTGCTCTGGCTGATGCCATCCTAAGGATGCTTTAATATGAACTCTCACCCTCACCAGCTGCACAACTGTTATGCCCAAATTAGCTACATATTCCTAAATCAATTAATACAGTAGGGGGGGGGATCTTTGAACTCTATTGAATTTATTTTAAAAAGTCATACCTTGTAGGGCATTCATCTTTTCTATCAATACATATTGTCTGTCCACGTCCATACCATTCTCCATTATAATAGAGTTTTCCTTCCTCAGACCGTGTACTGTGTAGGTGTTTTTCCAACTTGACAGATGCTGAAAAGAGGCAGTTTTGACAATGCCGATGAAATTAACAGTTGCTTTAAGAAGTTAATCAATTTCTCTCTACTTTACATCCTGTTAATACATGACTGATTTTACCTTCCAGTTTTAAGCAGAAAGATTGTAGATTCTTACTAAAAATGCATTCATAAGAATAAATGTTTTTGAGTCGGCTACGTAATAGTTCAACGTTGTCTATTGCTGGCTACATTTTATTCATTTTGTAACATTTAAACAGATTTATTATTTTTTTATAAACACATTTATTGATTGATTTGATCCAGGTACCACTTGCCGCACTTCAACTCTTCTCAACTTTCCAAAGTAACAAAAATTGCCTTCAAATCATCAAGGGCATGCATCGGTTTCTCTTTATTGTCTTTATATTTAAATCTTACATTCAACTAATTGCCAGGAATGGCAGCCTAACTTTTAGGGTGGGAAAGGAAACAGAGTGGGAAGGAAGCCATTGTGGATATTGGTACTCTACAAAGGATTTCAGCAAAAAAAAAAGGGGGGGGACTGACTGCATCATCAGTGAATTTACAGTCACAATGGCTCTCCTTTTCAGCCGCAGTGGAGTAGGGCATGATACTGTAGTTGTAATTGCAAAAGAGTAAAGTAAGTTGCCTTACGTTCTGCTTTCACTCTATGTGGTCCCAATGTAGCCATTGCCTGAAATTAAAAAGTTTTCATTTTTTTAAAGTCATTCTCTAAAGGCAATCTATCTTCTAAAGAAATTTCATTTTAAAGAACAATTTCATGACAACTCTGTGAAAAAAAAATATGGAAACATAATTAACTTATGTTGAAGAATCATGTGCCATATTTTTGGGAGTATAAGACGCTCTGAAGTATAAGATATACCCAGCTTTTGGGGAGGAAAACAAGGCAGGGGGATCTGCATCTGCCCCCCAGCAATTTGTCTTTTGTGCTAAATCAGGCTGAAACTAAAACTGAAACAGGCTTCAGAACAGGAGACGAAGGGAAAAAAATCTGGGAGGCAGTTTCCCTACCCCCTTGTTTTCCTCACCAACAGCTCACAACAGCTGATTGGGGCTGCTGGTGCTGAATCGATGTGCTGAAACTGAAACTGGATTCAGCACAGGAGATATGGGGGTGGGGGAGGAAAATCTGCCTCAGATTTTTTTCCCCCTTTGCTGAAGCCAGTTGCAGTTTCAGCACAGACTGATTCAACACCAGCAGCTGATACCCCCAATCAGCTGTTGTGTAGGAGGAACAGGCATGGAGGCTGCAATGTGATCTGCAGCATGGAACAGGTGCATGCAGAGGGCAAAAATGACGGGTGGGCAGGGCTACATTCGAAGTATAATACGTGCCCTAATCTTCAGCCTCTTTTAGGGCAGGAAAAAGTGTGTTTTATACTCCGAAAAATATGGTACATTGCAATTGGATAGCATAGTTATTAGAGGACTGGCCTTTGACATGGGAGACTTGGGGTTTGAATCTCAGTTGTTACTTATCTGAGGTCTTTGGGCAAAGACTCCCCCAACCTTTCACCTGCCTACCTCAAGATATGGGTGATATGAACCAATAAAGTCATGCCAGCTCAGATATCCACCAGACTAATAAGGTCTGCACTAGATGTTGCAGAACCAGGACAATCTGATTAAAAGTGGGCTACTGGAATAATTTCATACATGGACAAGATAAGAGAACCTGGAATGCTACTACAACAGTAGACCAAATGAAAGACAATTAGGCTAGATCATTATTTTCTTTCTTGTTTCAAATATAGTGGTACCTCGGTACTCAATTGCTTCAAAGCTTGTTGAATTTGGTACTCAAAGCATTTTGACATGAAAATGTTGTCTGGGTATTCATTGTTTGTGTGGTTCTTGATGTGCTGCAATAGGAAAAGGGGGATGATTGTAGAGAGCGGACAGGAAATCAACCATGCGGGGAAGGTTGCTGCAAAAGGAAGAGGGGAACAACTGGCGGAGGGTAGACAGGAAGTTGGCTCTGTTGGGAAGGTTGCTGATATAGGAAAAGGGACAGACAGGAAATCCATTTCAGCCAAAAGGATCATGTGGTACATCATATGGTTTGTTTGGCACTCATTAGTTTTAGTATTTGGGCCTCCAGGAAGCGATTAACAATTATTCATGTAAACTGCCTTGGGTCGCCATGAGCGAGTAGGCGGCAATATAAATTTTCTAAAATAAATAAACAAACAACAAGTACTGAGGTACTACTGTAACTGAATATATACACACATTTTGTATGAGCAACCTATCAACCCATCATCTAACTCAGGGCTGCCAAACTCACGAATACGTCACATGCTGGCCAAGCCTACGTCCTGTTTAGTGAAGGAGTTAAAAGTCATAACGTGATGCCACCGGGACAATACGATTCTGACACCCCTAATTTAATCAATCAATACAACACACCATCATATATGTCTCTTCCTACAAAATAGTTACAGTTACATGTTTTTCTTTATTTGCATAGTCTAAAAATGGACATATGATGACTTGTAAATATTTTAAAACTAATTACTTTAAAATGTACATACCTTCCTTATTGTTGTCCAGTCTTCAAGTATATCAAGATCTTGTAGCATATACACAATATAGGGCCGTTTGTATGTTAAGGTGGTTGTACTTTTTCCAAAATGGATTGCATTTTAAAAATCTATGTGTCATCCCCACCAAGTAGATCAGATGAGGAATCAAGTGCATAAAAAGGCTAAGACTTTCTATACATTCATAAATGATTTCCCCACATTTATTTTCAAGCACTGAGATTTAAATTAAAAGGGATGCTTTTCATTGCATAGCATATAGTATTATATCTTTCAAGACGGAAGAGCGGGGGGGGGGGAATCTGGAAATCTTTTTCTGGGGGAAAAAATCTGATCCACACCTAAATATAAAAGTCCTAAACCAGTGAAAAGAAATCTGGGATTGGTGTGTTCATAACAAGATGTCAGCACCAATCTCATTATTACTCTATGGATGACAATAGTTAGAGGGGTTAATATTATGCTACTATAATTGCTCACACCAGATATATAGTATAGTAACTGCAATGGTCAAATTTATACTTAGGCTCTATTAAAATATACTGCTCATGATTTTGTCATAGTCTTCAAACTACCATCCTATGTTTCTCAATGTATGTTTTAGGAAAGGTGACAAATAAGCAACAATGTAACTGAATTAACTATATCCAGTAATTAAGTTATAAAAATGAGAGCTAATTTCATGTGGTGGTTAAAGTAACAGGCTAGAAACCAGGTGACTATGAGTTCTAGTCCCTTCTTAGGCACAAAAGCCAGCTGGGTGACCTTGTTACAATCACTCACTCTCAGTCTAGGAATATCCGAATGGCAAAGCATTTTGAAATCTTGTCAAAAATCCTTGCAGGGACTAGTCCAGGCAGTCATCAGGAGTCAAAGGCACCAAAGGAAAAAAAAAGTTGTTTATAAACATTCTTGATTTGTAACAGAAAGGCACAGAGAGATAAATTAAACAGTGTTGATACAAACTAAAATTAATTTGATTTTCTTTGTTTTAGCCTTATCTCCTGAGTTTCATTAATTTTGCTTATTGCTTCTTACTCTTTACCAACACTTTGCACAATGTTGTTTATTTCAAAATACAATACCATGTTTCCCCCAAAAAAGACATCTCCTGAAAATAAGGCCAAGCCTGATTTTTGAGGTGGGTCTAAATATACGGCTACTTCTTTCTTCCCCAAAGATCCCTTCCCCCTTTATGGATGCAATTTGGAGGTGGCAGGTGGGGAGGGGGAGAAGCGAGACGCGTGTCTTACCTAACTTCCAGCTCTATCACATAGCTCGCCATTGTGTGCAGGGACACAAGTTTATTTATTTTATTTGATTTATATCCCGCCTCTCTTCACCCATCTGGGGAACTCGAGGCGGCAAGTTGTACCA
>JANHGC010001618.1:60952-77271 GCA_027560395.1 Boaedon fuliginosus
CTGACAGGTTTGGGAGAACCGGTAGCAATAATTTTGATTGGTTCAGAGAACTGGCAAATACCACCTCTGATTGGCCCCACCCTGCCCCTTCCAGGAGTCTCCATGCACCCCTATTTGGCTGCCAGGACACTTCAGGGAGGTTTTCTAGGCAAAAAATGGGGCACAGGGATGTGTGGCGGTCCACCCAGTCACATGACTGCACAGACACACTCACCAAGTCATGCCCACCAAGCCACGCCCACAGTATCAGTAGTAAAAAAAAATTGAATCCCACCACTGCTTACAAATATTTGTTTAGCAAGCCTTCAAAGTTACAACAGCACTGAAAAAAATTACTTATAACCAGTCCTTGCACTTACAGCCTTTGCGGAATCCCCATGATTATGTATGATCAAAATTTGGGCACTTTGTTACGAGGCCAAAATAGCCCCAGAGGCGAGATGGATCACTCTGATTCATTGCTCTTAAAAATAAACACAACGCAGATCTAAAGAAAAACAGTTTACTGAAATAAATCAATAAAGTCTATATAGCTCATACATTTACCTCCAGTCACATCGGAAGGAAGAAAGTAAAAGAGGGAGGAGATTCCTTCTGCGCAGCCTCAGTAAAGAATCCTCTCAGTGAGAAGACATACCGCACTCACATTACAGATTATTGCCATAGTAATGGTGCTGGCTAGGAAACAGAAACTAGACTGACTGGAGAGAGGAGAAACAAAACTCATGACACACTTTGGCAGCCAGTGCATGTTTTCAATGGTTGCATTGTTCCAGATCACCATTTGCGACTTTCTCAGATGGCTTCTGACAAGCAAAGTCAATGGGGGAAGCTGGATTTGCTTAACAACTGCATGATGGAACTAATAACTGTTGTGATTTGCTTAACAACCATGGCAAAAATGGTCATAACATTGGGTTGACTCAATAATCTCATTGGAACAACAATGGAAATTCTGATCCCAGCTATGGTCATAAGTCAAGGACTGCCAGTGCTACATGTGGGCTTCTTGTATTCTCCTGGTTGGCCACTCTAAGACAAGAGGATTGACCGATGATATCCAAAAGGTGCTTATGTTGGAAGGAAAGAATGCAATCTTGTTGGATCTCCTGGCTCTCACAATGATTTAAATTGAAGCATTGTGATGGATTTTTATACTTTTAGATTATTGCAAGTTTCAGTTTAATAGAGCAAATGGAGTGTGGAACATTATTTTTAACCAGTGCTGGTAGATTTTTGTAATCATAATTGGATTGCTTTTATGAAACTGTTTAATTACCCTGGTTGCTTGAGATGATATTATCTTCATTACAATTATAGTAGGTCACTATGTGAAAGGTTAAGCATTGAGATACAAGAGTATAAATAAACAATTGTTTTCAGTGAGAGGTACTAAAATGGCAGTTGCTCATTTCAAATAAACGCCGTGTAAACCCTTTAATGGGTTCCTTTAACATTCTACATTCTATTTGTTGTTGTTTTCCTCCATTTGTATTTAGTTAACCTATATTACTTCAGAAGACCACAAGTTAATTATAAGATCACCATATCATTTCAGGAAGACATGTTCATGAGTGTGACACTGGGGAAATTCTTAGGGATTCCAAATATTTCTTTTAGGTTTTTTTCCCCTTCATTTTGTCAATGACTGCATCAGACAGCAAAGGGTTAAACAACCCTTAAAGCTAAACACCCTATGGGGCAGGTGGATGGAACAATCATTATGCATTTTAT
This sequence comes from Boaedon fuliginosus, assembly GCA_027560395.1. Classification (NCBI taxonomy): domain Eukaryota; kingdom Metazoa; phylum Chordata; class Lepidosauria; order Squamata; family Lamprophiidae; genus Boaedon; species Boaedon fuliginosus. The sequence continues at coordinate 62,687 of JANHGC010001618.1, forward strand.
ATTGGTGTGCATAGGGGACATGGGTTATGACTGAAATTCCCAAGATATGAAGCAATAATAAATATAATAAAAGCTGGCCTGACGTTGTTGCCAACAGCTATACCATAGTGTTTTGGAAGGAACTGAATGATTGTTTGAGAACAGATCCATGCCACAAATTCTTTTAAACTATGACCAATTTGATTGATTGAGGCTCCAAAGATCCATCAAAAGTACTGGGCCATAAACAATTGGATTTTTATATATTTCTATAAGGTTTGGGGAAAATGTTTTCTTTTGGAAAAATACAACAATGAAACATACAAACGTGTGAGTTGTATGTCTATTGTCCTATTGGGACAATAGCTGATCATTAGCCAATAGTATTAACATTGCGTTAATATTCCTAAACCTACACGGGAAAAGACCCGATTACACCAAGACTTACATACCTATACCCGTGAAAATCTATGAAAACATATGAAAGTCTTGGTGTATTCGGGTCTTTTCCCATGTAGGATTGAGAGTATGTTGGTGACGTTTTGGCGAGGTCCCACTCATCATCTTCAGGCTGGTGCCTTCGGCTTCGTGCCTCTGGTACCAAAACGTGATCAGCACTGCCTTCTCTCTATAAATACTGGAGGGGAAGTGTGGTATGCTGGCTTACACACACACACACACACACACACACACACACACGTACAGTATATACAATTGCAAAAGCCCAAATTCATAAATTTCTAATGTAGTGTCAGTAAGAAAAACAGCGAGAACAGGCATGCTGAAAGCAATAAATAAATAAATAAATAAATAAAATACTGGAATGTTGTAATCTATCTTTGCCTCTTTGAGCCCAAAGTTCTTGTTAGGTGAATAAATAATGAAGTGCTTTAGCCAAAGCCATACAATCATTCTCCATCATCTTTCTGTAGCAATTCTATGGTCTGGGAGCCTTGCATGGAAAAACAGAACTAGATCGTGAGCCTGCAGTGTATCAGGGCGGTACTGGGGGATGAAAGGTGACAGATTAATCAAATGTGATGGTCTTGGCAGTGACTTATCCACCCCGTGGAATTCAAATAAACACTGTTTGCTAAAATCCAGGACTAAGCATTTTCTCAGCTGCCTGTGTGTGTGTGTGTGTGTGTGTGTGTGTGTGTGTGTGTGTGTATCTCGGGTTTCTTCCCGTGTAATTGTAAACATATCCTTAAAAGGGTACTGGCGACGTTTTGATGAAATCACATTCGTCGTCTTCTGGCCGATTTTCTTGGTTTGGTATTTATGGGCAAACTGTGTGATCGTAGCTGACATTTTTCTATGAAAAGAGGCAAAGGTATATTATGACAGTGTTGCTGTATTATGATTGGCTGATGACGTAGCTGTATTTTGATTGGATGGAAGCGCTGTTATTTGACTACGGGTCGATGGATGAGTCATGCTGGAACTGGTGACATCACAGGCCTCTTGATATACTATATAATATAGTACATATTTAGTATATATTCAAATAAAATGTAGGCAGCATGTATAGTGTATATGTGTGCATACAGAAATAAAACACTCTCGGTGAAAGAACAATAGCTGCTTCCTGTTGCAAAATCATTTGATATGTTTAAATCTCATAGATGCTTCTCATTCATTTCCACTTGGAGCCACCCTAAATCTATGAAAAATAGCATTCTATATCAGCAGCTATCTTTTTATTGATTCTGTTTATCTACCACTACTGCTTATATAAGAGACACACAGGGAGTTGAAATGGGGGTAAAAGATAGATGTCTTCTTATTCTCATAGCCCTCATCCAAATTGGATGCATACAGAGAGAAACAATTCCTTTCACAAAAACAAACAACCAAGCCAACGTACAAACAATGAAAGAGGTTGGAAAATACACTCAGTCTGGGACTTCCTAGATATTAGACGTGCCAACTGACCTTCACAGTCAGTTTTGGCTCCATTTGTTTCTTCATAAAATAGCCCAGTTGACTCAGAACAAATTAGAAGCTACCTGATTTGATTTGGGGCTACATCCAAAGTTCCCTGGCTGACTAGTATAGAGGGAAAAAATCCAAATAGCTTACTATTTTTGCAGAATGGAACAAAAATTAAAAGTAGGGTATACTGTAGCTATTCAGAGAGTCAGTTCAGGTAGTGGGAAAGTCATCGAGCTGTGAGTTCTAGCCCTGCCCCTGTGCCAGTCACTCTCCCTCAGCCCTAAGGAAAAGAAAGCAATGGCAAAACCACTTCCAGAAACCTTTCCAAGAAAGCTGATGGGACTTGTCCAAGAAATCTCCAGAAATTAACCTTGACTTGAAGGCACCAAATATATGGGCATATGTACGTGTGGATGAGTCACCAGTTCTAGAGAATAAGACATAGACACTCTGGAATTTGAATCCTTTAAATGTTGATATGGGTTGTGAAGGAACAGTTAAATGCCTGGCACTTTATTGTTTTTCCATAAGATTTTATCACACATTATTTTTCTACCACTTTTGTGGGTGTGGCTTGGTGGGCATGGCTATGCAGTCAGCCAATCAGAAGTGATATTTGCTGAGGTCAGCCAATCAGAGGTGGTATTCTCCAAACCAATCAAAATTATTGCTACGGGTTCTCCCGAATCTGTCAGAACTGGCTAAATACCACCTCTGGTGCTCCCTCTGTGAGAATAAATCCTCCCACAATTTAAATCAGGGGATATTTGGGGTTATTGTGCAAGGATAATATTAAAAAAAAATAGAAGGTATTTATGAGAGAAAGTAGGGCTCAGATAAGTTTAGCACACTTAGAAAAGTGGAGAGAGGTGATCTAGAATCTCAGTAATTCAAAACCCAAACTTTTTGCTGCCATCTCCGCTTATCCAGATTTTTGCAGTTGAGATCTTTTGCCATCCCCAAATAATGTTGTAATTGTGTGGCAAATGCTGAAAGGCTGCCTGCCACTGTTTGAAAAAATAAGTGCTCCCTTCATACCTTTCCCAACAGCGTGGCTTGGATCTGAGAATTCTGCTGAGATCAAATATCAGAAACAGTGCACATGTACTCATGACAAAGCTAGCCTGCTTTAGAGATTGGTCTTTAACTGCTGCTCTTATCATAAGCAAAATGACTCACAAGTTATGTTTTTTATTGTTACTGCAAGTCCACAATTTATAATTGCCCTTCTCTTCTATGTATTGGGAGACAGTGGCTAATTGGGAGACCCTGAATGCTTTTCTTTGCTGTGTGGATTCCTTAGTGTCATTTATGCCTTTGACATGGCATTTATGCCATGTGCACCATTAATAGACTTTGTTGGGTGATATTCTTGATGCTAATGATTTGTTGACTTGTTCTTCAAAAAAAAAAAAATCAACTTTCTAAAGCAACATTTTACTTCATTGATTTATGGTGGTATTAGTTCAAATGAAATGTATTTTCTTTTTCTAGAAGAATTAGGTTATACGTAATTAGCTTTTGCCAGCATTTATGATTGTTGGATTGCCCCCCCACAATATTTTTATGTGCTTTTAAAAAATATACAAAATTTTGTAAGCAGCATTTCTCTGACAGAAAGACATTTCTTCTATGTGTAATGTTGCTGAGACATAACCATAGCTAATAGCCATAGTAACATCTTTCTATTTTTCCCAAGACTCAAGTCAGATCTACTCTACCGATAAAGAAATAAAATGAATAGAGGGCAGATTTCTTGTTGCTTTAAAAAACCCAGCACAAATAAACACCCAACCACAGGTCTGAAAGGAGTCTTGTAGATACTCTGCTCCCTGCAGAACATCCTGCTTCTTGTGTTCCTCCATAAACATTTTGACTCAGAGGAGATCAACCCTGACTGCTCTTTAGAAGGCCAGATCCTGAAGATGAAACTCAAATACTTTGTCCACCTCATGAGAAGGAAGAGCTCACTGGAGAAGAGCCTAATGCTGGGCATGATTGAGGGCAAAAGAAGAAGGGGACAACAGAGAATGAGATGGCTGGATAGAATCACTGAAGCAGTCAGTGCGAGCTTAAATGGACTCCAGGAAATGGTAGAGGACAGGAAGACCTGGAAGAACGTTGTCCATGGGGTTGTGATGGGTTGGACATGCCAGGTTGGTGGTGAATAAGGCCCTACTGGGGTCTTTTTGGAGAAGGCTGACCTGGTTTGTATCACCGAGACCTGGCTGGGGCAGGAGGGGGCTGTCCTCCTCATCGAGATGTGCCCTAGGGCAGGGACAGTGTGGTGGCCATTATTATCCAGCAGGATCTCTATCCACAGGAAGGCTCTGCTCCAGAGATTGTTGGGTGCGAGGCTCTCCTCTTGGAGTTGGATTCAGGGGTTCAGTTGAGCTTGTTGCTGATGTACCTGCCTCCCAGTTGCGTGGCAACAGCTCTGCCCCAGGCACCTAATGGGCCCAATTGGGTTTCAGAGGGAGCTTGGGGAGATTCCTGATTCCCTTGCCCACAGTTTGACGGAGGCCCTGGTGACAGCTTGGAATAGTGCCGTGGCCATGGCCTTGGATCGGGTTGTGCCTTTCCGACCTTTCACTGTATGAAGATCTCAGAATGCCCCTTGGTTTACCAAGGAGCTCTGGGGGATGAAGTGGCAGAGGAGATGTCTAGAGTGCTGCTGGAGATCCGAGAAAGCTGAATCTGACCTAACACTATTAAGAGTACTTATTGGAACTTATTTAGTGGCGATAAAAGCGGCAAAGCATTCTTACTTTACCGCTCTTATTGTATTCACAGACTGTCACCCAGCTGCTCTGTTTAGGGTGACTTACTCCCTCTTGAAACCAGAGGAGGCTGAGGAACCCTTGCAGGGTAGAGCTGAAGAGTTTGTTCAGTAATTAATACTACCCGATGAACACTGTTTGAGGTTGCACTCTGTCAGGTTTTCCTTATGTTCTCTAGTACCTGGCATCCCTTATGTGGGATGAAACTGCAGTCCTTGTGGCACCTTTCAAGCTTCCTTCGCTCTTATGAATATGACTTGATTGCTTTGCCCAGCTCCGGCTTTGATGTGGGATCAATATTTCCAGTTCCACAAGAACCACTTACTGGTTTTCCTTTGCCTCCAACTTTCCTTAAATGTATTCAAAAGGAATGGGCCTCTCCATCCTACTTCAAAGACTCTAGACTTCAGACCATGAAGTTTTACAAATTGTCAGAAGATTATGTAAACCTTTTTCATCTTCCTGTAGTAGATGCATTTGTAGCCTCACTAGGCTCTTCTTCTATTCTTCCATCAGATTCAGATGTCTTTCCCGAAAACCCCCGTGACAAGCGGGTCGAGATTGCTGCCAGACGATCATTTGACGCTGCCTCTGGTGCCCTTAAAGCATCTGTTGCCGCTTCTATAGCCTCAAGATCAGCACTCCTTTGGTGCCAGAGATCTTCGGAACAACCAAATCTTTCACAAAGTGTGCAGTCAGATCTTTGTAAGATTGCATCTATGGTCACGTTTTCTGCTGATGCCACACATGATGCAATGCAGCTGGTGGCCAAGTCAATGGCTTAATCCGTAGCAGTGACACGTAGTACATGGTTAAGAAATTGGGACGTGGAGAGCTCTGTCCACGGTAAACTCGTTGCTCTTCCATTCAAAGGATCCAAACTCTTTGGCGAAGACTTGGAACCTTCCCTGTTTAAGACCAAAGGGAAAAAGAAAGTCCTTCCTTCCAGACAAAAGCCCAAGCCTTCTTCTTCTTTCGTTTGTCCCAGGCAACCAAATTTTCCTCCCTTTTGGCCTCACTCCGACAACCACTCCTCTTCCAATTTCACCGGAGGCCAGTCTTCAGGTTGGCAAAACTGGAATCAAAAGTCCAAGTTTCGCAAACCATCCAAGCCCTTCACCCCCAAGTCCAAAGCAGCAACATTGACTGTCCATCCTTAACTGCCCTTCCGATCGGGGGACGTCTCCCCCACTTTGCAGAAAGGTAGAAAGATATCACCACGGACAGATGGGTAAGGGAGACTGTCAGCCTAGGATACTCGCTGGAGCTGTCGCCCCTCCCTCGAGACAGATTTATACAGGTACGCAAGCCTTCATATACCATGAAACACTTGCGCACTCACGCTGCCATACTTCACCTTCTGGCCATTTCAGCCTTAGTTCCGGCACCTCAGTGGGGACTCGGGGTGTACTCCCACTTCTTCACTGTACCAAAGAAGTTGGGAGACATCAGGGCAATTCTAGATTTAAAATGGTTAAACTGTTTTCTTACCAGGTCTCATTTCAAAATGGAGACTCTACGCTCCATACAAAATTTCATACAACTAGGAGACTTTATGTCATCTCTAGATCTCCAAGATGCCTATCTACATATCCCTATTCTTCCTAGTCATCACCGCTTTCTAAGATTCTCCTACGACGGTTCACACCTACAATTCAAGGCCCTTCCATTCAGCCTTGCCTCAGCTCTGAGGGTGTTTACAAAGGTACTGGCGATGGCCATAGCTTTCCTACACCTCCAGGGAATTTCTGCCCATCCATACCTCGACGACATCTTCCACTACAAGGTTTACAATATTACATGGAAGGCATTAGGCAGGTGGTGCTCATCTCAAGGGCTGTCACCTGTTAAATTATCTGTGGGGGATCTACTAGGTTTTCTACAGGCTGGTCTTGAGAAGGGCCTCAGGATCGTCACTCTCAAGAGGCAGGTGTCGGCCATATCTTCTGTTCTGGGTTTCCCAGGAGGCACCAATCTGACCGGTCACCCACATGTCAAAAAAAGATTTCCACAAGGCGTTACCCTATTAAATCCTTCCCCTGTAGCCAGGGCACCCACCTGGGACGTGATAACAGTTATACTGGTTTTTTTTCTCTATCCCATTTGAACTTATTGACACTTGTCACATAAAGCTCCTCACCCTGAAGGAGACCTGTTTTTCTGGTTGCCATTGTGTCGGCCAGAAGAGTTTCTGAAATAGTGGCTCTCTCCTTGGCCCCCCACTTCTGTAAGGTCCACAAGGACAGAGTGGTAATCCAGCCTGATCCATCTTTTATGCCAAAAATAAATTCAACCTTCCACCGAGGTTCTGACACAGTTCTGCCCTCTTGCCTCCCTCATCCCAAGTCTCCTCAGGAAAGGGAGTTGCACAATTTAGATGTGCGGAGGATGTTTTGTTCTTATGTAGATAGAACCTCAGAGCTTAGATGTTCTGAAGCGCTTTTTATTGCTTTTCCTTCCAAAAACATTGGACTTAAAGTTCCCTCCCACCATCTCGAGGTGGATATGACAAGCCATATCCAAGGCCTACGAGAGTAGTGACTTAGTACCTCCTCAGGGAATCCTTGCCTATTCTACCAGGAGTGCTGCCACAACCACGGCATTCAGGACATGCCCTTCCCTGGAACAGGTATGCCGAGCTGCCTCTTGGAGCACTCCTCACACTTTCATTTCCCATTATAAGATAGACACATTCGCGTCCAGAGATCTAGATTTCAGAAGAGTGTGCTTCACTCAGCCTTACCTTAAACTCAGCCAGCCCTCCCTTGAGGTACCGCTAGGGCAATGGCGTCCATGATGTCACTGAGCCGATCACGAGCCTCTGGAGAATGGATAAGTTTTTACTTACCGTGAACTTCCTTTCTCTGGGGCTTCGTGAAGGGCTCGGTGCCCCACCCTCTGGCTGAGTTTGTACTTCTAAGATCCGAAATTATTTGGTTTTGACTGAAAGATTATACTCATACGTGTTTTCTTGTTTATTAGTATTCTGATTTATTCTTCTGCTATAGTTAATAAATGGTTAAACTTTGGAGTGGACTCCTCATGTTATTGGGATAGAGATATTATTCCTTTACAGCTAGTCCTAATTGGGATTTAACAGGAACTCCACCCCTATTTGAAGTCTGACTTGCCTCAGAGGGGGCAGAGCCCATGACTTCACCAACCCCATCCGGAAGCCCCAGAGAATTGAAGTTCACTGTAAGTAAAAACTTATCCATTTTATGATGTAGGATGAAGAGAGACATATGCAAAAAGATAAAAGATTAAACACAATGAAACAACATTTTTGCAGCTAATTAACTATACAGCTTTCATAATTTAAATAAAAATTACTTCAGTTCTGCTAAAAATATGTATTTTCATCCTTTTATATGTCTTTTTGTAGACTCTTATTGTAGCTTGGATCAAAGCAAATTTAAACGTGTACATTTCCCGAGAACTTTGGGATGACCTTTTAGCAGTATTGTCATCACTGACATATTGGGAAGAGTTGGCCACAGAGTGGTCATTAACTATGGAAACTCTGACAAAAGTATTGGCTAGAAACCTCTACAGCTTGGACCTTAGTGATCTACCACTCGACAAATTAAGTGAGCAGAAACAAAAAAAGCATAAAGGCAAAGGTAAGTGCAAAATTCAGTTGTGATTTAATTAAAGTTGAAAAATTGTAATTCCAAAACAAATGAGTCCAGAGCTATAGAATATGGTACTCCTTTAAAAAAACACCTCTTTTTACGTAATCTGTTACTAATACAAAATAAATATAATGATAAATACTGTATCATATGTACCTTTATTTATTTATGTAATTCAACTTCTACTCTGCCCCACTCCAAACCAACTCTGGGCAGTTCACAATATAAAAATAAATACAATAAGATCAATAAAAAATACCATAAGGGAAGTGAACAAAATGGTAAATCTAGACCACTAACTTCAAAACATGACAAACACATCTAACAATCCACCCTACCCTAAGACCTGGGATCGCAGCCAGATCTGTAAGGCCTTCTGGAATGCCATTAGGGTGGGAATTGTCTAGATAAAACATATGCAGTTTCGTCATTCTGTAATCTACTTTTTAAAAATACAATAAGTCAGGGAATGTTCCCATTCTTCTGGAAGGTTTAATCAAGAGATTGGCATACAGAGTTAAAACAGCAAGAGGAAGTAGTATTTCAGGTTCTAGTCTGCCTTTAAGAAAGTGAAATCCTCATTAAATCAAAGCCATAACTTTTACACAATGTACAGTTTTATGAAGAAATTGAATGTGCTTGTGTATAAGCACTCTTAGTTGCTATATAAGGTAATCAAAACATGAATAAGAGGATTACACTTTGCAGTGGAATGTTTTATTAAGCAGGAAATATACTGTTAAGAGCTCTGAGTTCTGTATCAATTGACAGTATGAACCTTTACCACTTGTATAGCCACGTAAACAAGTGTCTCAGTTGCTGTTCCACAGGCCAGACTGAGATGCTTGGGTTGGTTTTTTCCCGCCTCTCCTGTTCTTCACTATTGCATATTATAACCAGGAATGAACAGAATCTTCAATTGAGTTTGGATTATGCAAACATACACTGTGGGGAAGTTCAGTTAGTCCTCGACTTAACAATAGTTTCTTTAGTGACTGTTCAGAGTTGCAGTGGCTTTGGGAAAGTGACATTTGACCATTTTTCATACTTAGAACTGTTGCAGCATCCCCATGGTCAAGTGATCAAAATGTAGACACTTGGCAACTGACTACGATGGTTCCAGTGTTCTGGGGTCATGTGGTCCCCTTTTGTAAACTTCTGACAAGCAAAGTCAATGGGGAATCCAGCTTCACTTAGCAACCATGTAATTAATTTTACAACTATAGTGATTCATTTAACAACTGTGGCAAAGAAGGTTGTAAAACTCACTTAACAAACGTTTCATTTGACAACATAAATTTTGGGCTCATAAATCCATGGACTAAGTTGAGGACTATCTGCATATGCAGTGAGTGTTTAGCTAGGCCAGAGTTTTACCGTTAACAGATTATATGGATATTAAAGTTTTTATAATTTATCAAGACTTAAGTTTTTTTAAAAAAAATTTAACTTAAAACTTTTGCTCCTGCCTTGTCTCCCTACTTGGTAGTCCCCCAAAATCAAACTTGCTCAAGACACTCTGTACAAGGGGAAAAAACATTCCTTATGGGAATGTTGTAAGAATACATTCAAATTTGAACTGATAGACATGGCAGATTATATATAGGGGGAGGAGCTTTGCTTCTATGTCTAAAGTTATGCATATTAATTGTGAGGAACTTTTTTTTATATTGAGATAAGTCTTGGTTATAGCTTAGTAAATGTGTAATTGAGTCAAAACCATCTGTTAAACTTTTACTGTGATAGCATTTTCATTTCATACAATGTCACTCTAAATTATTATGCATACATAATTCTGGTCTGTGAATGCTCCCATATCAGGTATTGGACATGAATTTCAAAAAGCATCTGTGGACAAATCATTTTCGAAAGGCTGGAGCCGTGATCAACCTGGGCAGGCCCCAATGAGACAGCGCAGTGCAACAACTACAGGATCTCCCGGAACAGAAAAGGCCAGAAGCATAGTGCGACAGAAAACAGTTGGTATGTTACAGAAGATATAGATATTGGGGGTGCAAAATTAAAAGAAAAAATAATGGTTAAATACTCCCAACCATACAGAAATGATTTCCTCAATATGTTTTATCTGTATTGTGTTTACATAGTGCGCACATGTTTTAGGCAATTTTATGCTCTGTATTGGATGAAACAGTTCTGACTGCAAAACACAAATTGTTTAACAGATGTATCTAAATATGTAGTTGTTATATTTTGGTACTATAAACCAGTATATATGCATCAACTAATAAAGCTGGTATCTAGATCTGACATTTTAAAAATGCCTATTATAGCTATGTCTTGAAGTTTCTGAATTCAGTAATATGATTTCAGTTTTTATTTTTCCTTCCTATAAAGTCTTAGTCTCAGTCACAAGATTTTTATTTTGTGAAAATAAAAATGTAAATAACATCTAATATGAAAAGAGTTAAAAAAAACACTGTTTAAAATTACCATAGATAAAAAATGTGCAATTAATTGCAGAAGTTTGAATTTATACAATTTTGGAAGAAATGATAAAAAAACATGAATGTTTCCATTTTCTGAATTTGATAAAGAGATCAATGCTATGTTCCCTAATGTAAAAAAAATTAGGAAAATCTAATCTTAAATACTGCATTTCTAATATAAGCGTTTTCCAGATACAACAGTTCAGTGATATGATCATCATTGTTCTTACATTCTTGTTAATAGTTTTAAGTAACATAATACCTTGTGGTAATGTGTATTTTTATAAAAATAATACGAAAATACTAAATCTGATTCTTTTTGCAAATAGTTAACACATCAAATAGACATATCATAAAGTTAACCAGACGTTTTCTAGCTAATGTTTGAAAACTACAGATATATAGACTAGGTTTTAAGAATCATTAAAATAGCTTGATAGGAAGCTTAGTTATGAAATATATGATATGAATTCTCTTCATGTTCAGCATTTCATTCGTAATCAAATTTATTTATCTTACGCTAAGCATTTCACCTGTATTGTACTAAAATGAACAAATCTAATACCAAAATTGCCTACTAAGAAGACGCAGTTAGAGATTTAAATATTAAATTTCGGTTTGTCTTCTTTCTCCCTAGGGTTTAAGAGCTATAAGCCATAAAAACTTTGAGGAAATAGTGGCTGGTTAGCAAAGATTCTCTGTCTTTCTAGTCATAAAAGTCTAGTGAATACATCAAACTATAGTGTATCTAGAAAGCTAAGGAAGAACTGAAAGAAATTGCCATCATAACTTGTAAGATTATCATAGTATTGTCTTCAAGCCTCAGTCTCAAAATATTTGAAATGCACAGCAGACAGCAATTTGTCAACTAGGCAATTTTATCTATGTGAGTAAAGACGAGAAAGAAACTTTAAGCTTTAATGAAAGGGAATATATGATAGGGTAGGCCAATAATCTGAGCCGCCCAGCTGCTTGATAAACCTTGCATATATCTTGTACATCCCATCTTTAAGGTCTCTCCAGCTCCTGTCTTGATGAAATCTCCCTACCAAATCAAAAATATATGCTTTGCATGTGAATAGTTCAATATCTGGCATCTCAGCATAAAACTGGAAAAGGCTTCACAGCTGCAGTCAGTCATTGTAAGCTTAGCCTTTCCTAACCTAATGCCCTCAAATGGTTGTAGACTCAAAATTCCAAGGCATGAAGTGAATTCTAATTCATCCAGAAGGCACTTATTCAGAACTAGTTTCCTGGGTTTCCCTTATCAGTCACCTTCCATCTTTATCACACAAAATTAGTTTTAAATCCCAAATAGATCTCATTTGATATATTTAATAGCTTATTTCAGAATGCCCCCATAATCACTTTTGATACAGGACAGTGTACTGGTGTACTTTATGCAATTTATAAATAGCTGTATCCAAATGTTCCTTTGTATAAGTATAAAGAAGAAGGATATCCTGAGATTATTTCCTTAATTTTACATACCTAAATTTAAAATTTCAAATATTGGAGCAGCACTTCTATATTTAGAAATATATGCCATCTACATATAATTCTACAGCAACAGGGAATATTATTGCATTTAATCTTCAAATTAGTTATTAATATCACTGTGGAAACATTTCTAGGACTCTGAAAATAATTCAGAAGAGGTGACTCATGCCACATAAATGAGAGAAGATTTTTTTTTCATATCATTAAAGTACCTGAATCTTTTGCAGCATTCATGTGCATTGAACACTGTTAGAAATTTATTCCGGGTCCACTTGAAATGAAGGGCATATGCAAATACCCACATGCAGAAACATCTGTGAATAGCTTGTCTGCTTTAGCAGTTCAGAGAACTGCTTTCTTTGTGTTCCTACACATTACAAAGTGCCTTGTTTACATGCTTTGCATGTCCCTATTTAGTCATTCCAACTATACTCCATTTTTCTACAGGCCTAAAGCCAAGATGCAAAGTAGTTTGTGTCTGTTCTCTAATTATATTGCAGTTACTTGATATTATATGTCAGAAATTCTGATTCTGATGCAAACTAATATTGTGTGGTTTTCATTCTTTGAGGGTTGAAAGAACATTTTGGTATTTTGATACCTTGGAACCCTCGCTAGGCAGTGTTCTCTCTTCCTTATCACACATAATGATCAGATGTTCTTCATTTGCAACATCAGTTGTTAGGCAATAATGGACAGGCATAGGATAAATACTTTGTAGGGATCATAAAAGAATCAAGTTTGATATAAAATCAGATAAAATAATATGCAGATTTTGTGAGGTGTACATATGAGTGAAAGAGCTGGAGACAAGTAGGAATGTGGATCAGATATGCCTGTTGTGGAGGTTAAGATCCTTTAGTTTGCACAGTACAATGCATTGCAGTCTTCACAATGTTTTAGGCTTTTGCTTTAATCTGCATGCTCTAATGAAACATATTTTTTCAGAGATAATTTTTCAAGAAGATTCAAAATAAAGCTGAGTAAAGTCCCAAAACCAATATAGAAACTTGCTTGTATTTATTTGGAAGTCAACCATAGTGTAGAAGGCAAATGTGTTCATTTTTTTAAATTTCTAAACTAGCTTCGGGTCAGTAGTAATCCTGTTGCTTACACTCATCAGTTTGTATACCACTTTCTGACTTTTGAATGGAGTGAACAAGCATAGTTGAATATTGAGGAGAAAATAAAGTATCCCTGTATCTCTTACTTACATCTGAAACTGGAATAATAGCTGCTGTTTCATCTCATGTGCCACAAGCTAGATCAGGGGTGTCAAACACTAAGCTTGCAGGCCGGATCCAGTCCATGGGGCGCTTAAACCTTGCCTGCGAGGCCGACCTGGAAAGTGGAAAGGACCAGCCCACAGTGCCTCTGGCAGCCAAAACAGGGCACAGGGGGCCACATGTACCCCCCTGCACCCTGTTTTGGCTGGCAAAGTGCTGCAGGAGGCTGCCCAGGCCAAAAACGGAGCATAGGCCGGCCGCACGTTGCCCCTGTGTCCTGTTTTGGCCAGCAGTGTGCTGCAAGAGGTGTCGGTTCTGTCTCCTCTCCCCCACCCCCACCCCAGTTGGCCTACAGTGGATAACAATGCTGATCCGGCCCTCGAAGAAATCCAGTATGACACCCTGAGCTAGATCTTTCAGTGTGGATGTAATTTTTTTTTTTTAATCTTGATCCCCCCCCCCAAATCAGTTTTATGGAGTGCTCCTTTGAGAACCCTTTGCAGTCATTAATAAGATAATATCTTATATATTAATGTCTTAATATTAATAAGGTAATAAAATAAGTTGTTGTCAATGTTTATCCCACTTGCATTACTTTGAAACCCAGTGGAAGGGAGTTCATCAACATCTAGCTCTAAAGTCAATAATAGGAAGCAAGCCAGTTGAACAAAGGACTGAGTCCTTTCTTTTGTGAAAATATCAATATAACCAAAGGAAAAAATCCATTATGTTCCTTGCATTTTCTTGTACTGTATAGTTTGTTTCTGTGTACAAGAATGATAGTGATTTGATATGGAACTACACTTTCCTAAAAAGTCCTCCTGTTACATAGATCTGAGGAATTCCTTCAGAAATTAAAGGCTAATAGCAATACTATTTATGAATACTTTTTACCATGTTATTCATAATTTGGAAAAATAATATATGTCATAATCCCATTTCCTAATTCCCCCCCATACATTCTCAACTTAATGTATGATACAGAATTGGGCAGTTCATTTTTTTGTGGTGTCAAGCTTGAACAATTAATGAAAACCTGGAAATATTTTAAAATGCTTGATATCATACTATCTTAAAATAGTC
>JANHGC010001618.1:103687-114031 GCA_027560395.1 Boaedon fuliginosus
TGAGCATATGCATCAAAGACAAATTCCTTGTGTGTCCAATCACACTTGGCCAATAAAGAATTCTATTCTATTCTATTATTCTATTTCTTGACACTGGACAAGCTGAGGACATTGTCCACTATTATACATACTTAAAGTTGAACATCAGGACTTTCCCTTATTCTTCCTGCTCAATACATCTGTTTGCATGCTCCAAATCTACTCCACAGTGCTCTCCCAATTTTCTGAAAAGATCTCAAGTTCTTCAGAGAAATGGAAATGAGAAGCGGAATGTGTTATACTGGTGGATGCCATCTAATTACCAGGCAAAAAAATTGAAGTTATTTTAGGTATTGCATATGTGATTTCCATATCAGAAAAAAAGTTTGTGTATAAAAAAGAACCAGATGACGGGTAGAAATACTCTAGACAAATATTCTCATTGATATTTCATTGTCGATATTAAAGAGTTTTTTTAAAACCCAAAATAATATTTAATTCAGTTGCATCTACAATATAAAACAGTAAGGTTATAAACAACTTTGTTTGAAAGAACTGCTTTATATTTGTACAAGAGTTCTAGGCAATCTACTCAGAATTCGACTGACAAATAATTTAGTTACACATTTTTTATCTCGTACATACTCTTTCTATTTCTTGCTAAACAATCTAATTACCATTTTATAACAGTTCTGGTAAAGCAGTATTTTCAGCATAATTGCCAAGAATTTATCGTACTGCTGAATAAGATGTCTTCCCAGAAATCTAAGAGTCATTAGCAAAAAGGAAACCCTGGTTCCTGTAATATTCTTCAGACCTCATCTTGTTTTAGAGAGTTATAAGAGACTTTATGTTTTGAAAATAAATTGTGCTTTTATATATTTTATATAACATGATATTACATCCCTATTATAAGAAACATCATTTGTAGGTAAAGTTTTAAATTTATTTTTGCTATACCTGGTTGGAAAAATGTTGCCTTATTCTTAAAATATATTCAGCTTCATTAAAATGATTTCATGAACAAAAATTTTAAATTCCAATTTGAGCCTCCTATTTTTTTTATTTAGTGAATTATATATTTTGAAAGACTATTTTAGTGGGATACCATAATTCTATCTAGCATAAGATGTTGCTTGTTGGAGAACCAAACATAGATGTGTCTAAATTTTAATTGGCAGTTTATCTATTAAAGAGGTGCAAAAGTACATTCTTAGTGACTAAAATCAATGCAGAGCAAGATTTTGGTATCCTAAACCATATGTAGCAGCACAAGTTGAAAAAAGTGAGCAAAGGAAATGTTAGTTAAGGTTGTAAAATCCATGCCACTCACTGCCAACTATACTTTTAAGGTATTTTTTTCTGGTTCCCAGCATTTTTAGTTGATATGAAAGAATGGGTTTATGCTTAGGACCATACTTTTTTGCTTAATGACTCTTTAAGAAAGATTCTTTCTTAAAAAGATGTTATAAAAATGTTATACAATAAAAAATGCTATAAAATAAGGTCTGGCCACAATGTCTCTACTTATGACTATAATGACTAACAACCAGAAACCCAGTCCCAATTGTGGTTGCAAGCCAAGAATAACCATTATGTTGTCAGACCAGCAACACTTGGATTTGTGAATGTACTTACGTTGTCCTATGCTTTCTCTATCCTCTAGGACAGGGGTGTCAAACTCACGTCACAGCAGTGTCACATGACATATCGGGACTTTTTCCCCCTTTGCTAAACCTGGCGTGGCCGTGGCCGGCATGTGACCCATCCGGCCTGCAGGACAGGAGTTTGACAGCCCTGCTCTAGGATGTTTTGTAGACTTTTTTTCAATTTGAGTTGATTCACCCAGATCTGATTTCTCTGAAAACAGGACAACTTAAAACAGATTATGAAATTGTATTGAATGAAGTAATAATTACAATTGATCATAATTTGGATGACAGACACACATTTCTCAATGAATGACTGCCTCATTTAGCAACTATTCACAGTTACAACAATAATAACATCATTTTGTGACCAGTGCTCACATTTACAACCTTTGCAGGTCTGTAAAGCAAAGAAAGCTGAAATACAACCATGAGTGCTGTCACAGTTTCACTTAGCAACTGCTTCACTTAACAAACAAGTTACCAGTCCCAATTGTGGTTGCTAAATGAGGACTATTTATATTAAAGTATGGCTAATGTGAAACATTTTTTTAAAAAACTAAGTTCATTCCATTCTGATACTTTCCTGTATTTTACGTCGAACACATTATCTACAGTTTCCTTGATAGACAGCCTGAATCTTGTGTTTCTTTTTCTCCAAGGACATTGTCAATACAATCATAAAGCACTGTTCTCCACAATTTTTTTCCCTTGGTCTCCCTGGTGCTACCATGCTGATAATGGATTTCATTGTAGCTGCTGGCAGAGTAGCAGCATCATCTTTTCTCAATGTAAGTTGATTCTTTTTCAAGCGTTGGTATTTAATATTAATTTTTCAATAACAATGAAAGTTGTGGCAAGTTGCAACGTTTATTAGTTAAAATTCATCATAGCAAGAAGCTTGTAACACTATCGGCAACCTAGTATATTATGTAAAAAGTAATTACATAATCCTTTTATTATAATATGAAATATCCAATATGTAAAGCTGATTATGCCTTCCGCAATAAAGCTGCTGAATTATTTTATGACTTAGGCTGCCTTTTAATTTAAACTGGCAAGCAGTTTTGTTTTCCTTTACAAAACAATGTTTTCTAAAATGAGGTATGCAATGCAAGTGATGGTAGATTGAGAGCTAAGAATATTAAACAACAAAGCAGAAGGGACTAGGGGAAGGGAATATAATGAAATTAATATAAAAAGTAAATGCTCTTATTCAATTTTGTTTCTGATTAAATACTAACTCAAATGTTACTAACATATCATATTGTTATTTATTACTCAGGCACCAAGAGTAGAAGCACAAGTTCTCTTAGGCTCTCTGGTGTGTTTTCCAAATTTATATTGTGAATTACCAGCATTGCACCCAAACACTCCTGATATTGTTGTGTCTCAGTTTACAGAAGTAAAGGTAGGTTTTGAAATCTGTGTGTTATTTTTATATCTTCTGCAGTATAAATTAACATTTGTGGCCATGTAGCTATTTAACTATGGCACAACAGTATATGAAAAATGCTGCTGGGATACAGGCTATTTGTGTAACATTTTATGGTATATGGTGCCAGTTCTTAAACCAAAATTGGGTAGTCCCTTTCCATTGTCACTTCTCAATGACCAGTATTTAAAGCACGTTCTTTGGATTCAAAGAATTAGCATTAGTAACGGTGATAGCCTAATTCTCTGTAAACCTATCTAGCCCCTTTAAAAAACATCTATATTACTTGTCATTACCAATATAGCAGACAGAACTGCTTGCAGCAAAATCCACTGTTTAAAATATCCATTGAAAGAAAAAGTACTTCCTTCTACCCGTCCTCCCTGCATAGTTTCAGTAGATGATCTTAGTTCTAATATTGTATGAGAGAGAAATAAATCCCCCTATGGGTTATGTATGCCATACATCGGTTATATCTATCGAAAACTTAAAACCTTTGTTTTAAGCAAAAAAGCCCCAATTTTAGTGGTTTCATAGCAGAGTAAGTCAAAGTCTATTTTATTAGACTGATTCCGTTTATTTTGTTCCTTCAGGATAGGAACAGGATTTTAATTTCCTTTCATCCTGATCCTTAGGTGGGCAGAGCCAAACTTCCTGCTTTCTAATTTTCCTAGGATTAGAATAAAGAAAGGAGTCCTGGGCAGAAAAGCTTAGACTTTATCTCCTGGCAATATAGCTTTTTCAAGTTCATCTTCATTGCCATTTGGGAAATGGTTGTTTAACGTTAATGTCTTGTAGTCCCGTGCAACTAAGAAAAAAAATAATTATGCAGATGCAGTTTGTCAGAATTAGCTAACACCATGGCCAAGCAATTTCCAGGAATAAGGTTGTTAAATTTAAAGAGGAAAATAGAAAGGATAGGCATCTTTTCTTAATTGTGCTGTTCATTGAAGTTCCCAAACAATGCAGTCAAATCCCTCATGTTTCTTTCAGCTTTTCTTCGAGGTCACTTCTCCAGGTAAAAAAGGAAACTAACTGAAACTCCTTTAAAAAGTTGTCTAGGACAGGGATTCCCAAACTTTTCGGCCCATGTGCACATTTTGAATTTCTGTAGATGTGGATACTCTTTTAAAATGAATGTCATGAGGAACATGGTCAGTCATAATGCATTCATATATCAGAAAGTATCATTTTTCAGATTGTTTCTAATTGTTTCTAGTTTCTTAACTTGCCCTCCATCACTTTAATGTGCCTTTTACTTAAAACATAAATGAGTATACCTCCATACAGGCACAATGGGATGTTTATATGACCAAGAAGCATTTTTGGATATTACAATGACCCCATCATACAAGTTTTCCATTTTCTTAATTAAAATATCTTTAAAAAAAAAAAAAGACAGGTAACTTAAACTCATCAAGGAACAAGTTCTAAGAAATATCATGGAAATTAATTAGCTGCCAAAATATACATGTACATAGCCTCCCCTCCCCCTTCCCTCTATTAGTTTGGTATAGTTGTGAAAAATACATTTGAATGTTAAGCTGTGAATGGCAATGATTTATTAAAAGAAACCAGTTTTATATATCGTATTTATCAATCACGTTTCTGCTGTCAGTAAACCAAAATTAAGTTTAATCATAAAACAAGTTAGCATTTTTTATCTCAGGTTATTTATATGACAATATTGAGTAGCTTATTGTGTTAAAATTATTTAAATAAAAATTAAAATAAAATTACTGTGGTAATTTTTCCCCTGCAAGCAGGAATTTGAAGCCTTTACTCTCGTCCTCTTTCTCACTACTAGAGAATATCAAGCTTAACTCATTCCAGTTAAAAGAAAACATGTTAAAATTAGTTTTAAAGAAGAAAGGTATTACCTGGGGTTGGGTTATTATATGAAGAAACAAGTAGATGGTGAAATGGATAGTTGGTCACTTACCATGAACCTCCATTCTCGATGGATCCATAATGGGCTCGGTGAAGGAATGGGCTCTGCCCCCCCTCATGACAGGCAACACCAGAACAAAAAGGGGGTGGAGCATCATCCAGATACCAGAACGTGAGTAGCCAGAATTCGGTGACAGTACAAGATCTGAAAAATAAAACTGAGAACTCCACCCGTTACACTGAACAGCAAGGATAACAGCCAACTAAACAGGGCAAATTCCTGTAAACCGAACAGAGAACTGAACAACCGAAACGGAAGGAGGCGTGACCCTCCACAGAAACTCGAGGTTGAAAGGCGAGACACCGAACCCATCATGGATCCATCGAGAATGGAGGTTCATGGTAAGTGACCAACTATCCATTCTCCCATGGAATTCCATGATGGGCTCGGTGAAGGAATGGGCGAACTATCTTAGCCTATACCGGGTGGGCCGACCGAGAAGAAGATGTGGCCGACTGGAGTACACCCCTGCCGCCTCGAGTTCCCCTTTGGGGTGAAGAGAGGCGGGGTATAAATCTAATAAAATAAAAAATAAATAAATAAAAGATAGGTCCGCGGAGGCAAAGGAATTTATCTTATAATGACGGATGAACGTATGGGGAACACTCCAAGTGGCCGCCTTGCAGATCTGTTCCAAAGAAGGAAAGGCCTTAAAGGTTGCCGACGTAGAGACCACCCTGGTTGAATGGGATACGATTCCTAAAGGGGGGACTAAGTCCTGGGCCTTGTATGATTCTGCAATGGCCTCCGCATTTGGAAGACAAAAGTCACTCTTTTGAAGGAGGCAAAGTCCACATTCTGGACATCTGAGGACCAGTGGTTTGAAAGAGTGGTCAAAGAAGCCATCTGTGTTAAAATTAAACAGTCCTCTCTCAACTGAGGAGGAGGGATATAATATCTCCTATCTACAACATAGTCCTTTCAGCAATCCCAAGAAGGTCCTACACCCATTTGCACTCTGATTCAGGTGACCCTGAGGGTAAAGATAAACCCCCAAAGTAGCCTCAATGATCCTCAGAGAGCTAATGACTTTCGGAATGCTAATGGCCAGATGATTGCAAGGAATATAAATCTTTCCATTCTCCACCATTCAGTCAGAACTGAAGAATCTTCTTGGATGAGAAGTGAAATGTTTACAAGAAAAGGAACTAAGAAAGTCTAGTTGCCTTTTGAAAAGCACCCTTGGGTTAGAGAGTGGAAGGTGTATCTGACTGGATGATCCAAATTGTCTGCATACATATATAGCTGAAAGACTTGAAAATATAAAACAATTTTCCATTTTTGATATTTGTAAATTACTGATTTTTTTAATATTTCATTAAGCTGTTTAGCAATAACTTACCTTGAATGTTCTTACTTTAGGAACTGGTTATCAAAACAATATTAAGCTCTGCAAAAGAGGAGCCATCGGGACCTGCAAGGTATGAATAAACAAGGAATGTTCCAAAGCATTTTGTGAATTGGTTAATTCAAGTACTTGGTTAAATTTTTAAATAGTATATTAAGAAATATTTTTTAACATTTCTTAACATTTTGGTAGCAATAATACATAGCTTTAAAAGTTGTAGCAGAATATTTAGTGAAGAAAATACCGATATACAGTGAATATACGTTGGCGTTTGCTTTACTAAATATTCTGCCACAATGTTTATTTTTAAAAAATGTATCCAAAATAGCCTTCAATGGATTATAAGCACAATCCATTGAAGGTTTCCATAATCAGAACAACTAGTTTCTCCTTTTAAAGGATTCGTGTAACCATAGGAACACAACAAATGTCTGGAGTGTTAATGAGAGAATTTGTGACAATAGTTTCCTACACCCGATATTTTGATAGAAACTTATCTTGATCAAAGAATCTTTACTTAAGATTGGAAGACATACTAGGGCATAAGATCTAACTCTGTCTAAGAAAACATAATATATCACGTATTAAATTTATATTCACCGACAAAGAAATAAAGAGAGCTAAATAGCTTGAAATAGATATATACTAATCTCATTTTATTTCTTTGTCGGTAAATATAAATTTAACACAAAAATAGTTTGTCGAGAAAGCGATTGCCTGGGAAGGCTCCTGGATTGGGGCTGAAAGGCGAAAGCGGAAGCAGGATACTCCGTATTTGGGTAGACCAGTTTGCCCTGATTAACAAAACTCACATCATGGTTTTTCACTCCTTGATATTATCAGATACAGTTTAATGTAAGTCTAACTTGTTTTATAGATGTGTTGCTATTTGTAGCCTTGGCATTTGGATCTGTGAAGAATTAGTACATGAAACCCATCACCCTCAGATCAAGGAAGCTCTGAATGTAATCTGTGCTTCATTGAAAGTAAGTATGTAATCATTAGAACACAACAACAAAACTGAGATATGACATTGTTTTTACTATTTTTATTCTTGTATGGGTAGTTTTTAATCTATTTTAGGCATATATTTCAAATCTATAGCCCATTGAAGCTTTTTCATACAGCTTACAACTTCTCATTAATTTAATGCTTTGCAGCCAGAGCCTGTCTACTTCATTGCCTTCTCCTATGCATGGATGGTATGCTGCAATGTGTGCCCATAACAGCTCAAAAATTTAAAGTTCTGTCAGAACCCAAGTCCTTCCAGAGTGCCTCTGCAGACTCTGCTCTCTGTCACTACCATTCTGCCTTGCTGCTTTGTCTCATACATAGGCGCTGCACCATCAGCTGATAGCTGTGCAAGCAGATAGAGGAAACATTGCTGGTGGGGTTCTTATTTGTCTATGCTAGTTGTCACTAATGCATAAATTGGTGAGAATTGCGACAACAAACCAGCAGAGATTGAATTCACGAAAGTAGAATATTTTACTATTTTATAACAGGCAACCTGTTTGTTTTTACTAACCATCAATAATGCTATTTTAATTTAAATTTTAGTTAGTCATAAATAATAATGCCATAATTTAATTATCTATGGAAATTCTCAGTCAACCAGGTCATGGTTGTCCCAAAGGTGCTTTTTCAAAAGGCGACTGGATTTCCTTTGTTTTTCCTTGAAGACGTTTTGCTTCTCATCCAAGAAGCTTCTTTACTTCTGAAGAGAACCAGCCTGAGAACTGAAAAGGCTTCTTGGATAAGAAGCAAAATGTCAACAAGGCAAAACAAAGAAAGTCCAGTTGCCTTTTGAAAGAGCATATTTGGGATGTTCATTTAATTATTTTTATTACAGTAATTAAGAATTAACAAATGTTACTTGCATCTTTGCATATATATGAACGCAGGCCACTATGTTTTATGTTATGTGACTCTATATTTGAAATCTCAGATTTAGTCTAAATAATGCCTAACTTTGCATAAATTGTTGTGCTTTGATAGTTTCAAAAAGTTGAGTTATAAATTAAAAATAGAGTATAATTTTAAAACATTATATACGGTGAGAGAAAATAATTGAGATATAGCCTCTTTGTACAGTTTGGAAACTGAAAGTAAAGCTCAAAAACAGTTTGTGGGAAACAATTCTTGGGGATTTACCGTATATACTCGAGTATAAGCCGAGTTTTTCAACCCCCAAAAAGGGGTTCAAAGGTCACCCTCGGCTTATACTCGGGTCACCCGCCATTTTCCCCCTTTGAGCGGCGCATTTTCCAACCGAAAATGAGCTGCGCCCAGATCGCAGTCTGCCTCGGGTAGAGAGCAGGCTCGTGGGGCTTGTGGTGTGCGATTCCACCCCCAGGCGATTCCAGGCCTGTTTCTGCTCTTCCCGACGTGACGGGGAGGGGGCAGCATCGCATTTTAGGACGATTCCAGATTGGTTTGTGCTGTGATGCTGAGCAATTCCAAGGAGGTTGGAATCGCCTGAAAATGCGATGCTGCGTCCCCTCCCACCCCACTAGGCAAGAGCACAAACAGGTCTGGATTCTCCTGAAAACGTGCGGGGGGCGAGGAATCCAATAATGTACACCATCATCAAGGGCCTCAGCAAGCTAGCCATGCAGAGGAGAACAGGTAAAGTCGAGGGGGGGTGCATGGATTTCACCCATCCACGAGCTGAGCTGCAATGGATGATAATGCACGATTCTTCCTGATCCTCCCCTGGAAAAACTTCCGAGTTCTTTGCTCTTTCTGCAAAAAGCGCCCCCCCTCCTTAACTGCAACCCTCCACCCTGGATGGGCTGTCAGATGTCAGATTGTTCCGCATGTGCAAGGTGTACAGATCGTGCGCCTCTTTCGCCCCGTAGGTTACACGCAGCAGCAGCCCCCATCACCCCTGCCGGAGCTCAGCTCATGGCCCCTTGCAAGGCAAGGCAAACTGCAGTGTTGAGAGGATGTCCCGGGCACGATAACCTTGCGTGTTGCTTGCCTGGGGCTGACTCTGCCACACACAGTCCACCTGGTCACCGAGCTCTGGGGACGTTCTCCCACCACGGTTTGCCTTGCCTTGCAAGGGGCCATGACCTCAGCTCCGCCAGCGGTGGCCGGGGCTGCTGCTGCATGTGATCTGCGGGGCAAGAGGGAGCATGGTCTGTATGCCTTGCATCTGCAGAACAGCCCGACATTTGACAGCCCATTTGGGGTGGAGGGTTGCAGTTAAGGAAGGGGGGGGGCTTTTGCAGAAAGAGCAAAGAAAAATAGCTCGAAGGTTTTTCCAGGGGAGGATTGCGAAGGATCATGCATTGTCATTCATTGCAGCTCAGCTCGGGGGTAAAAGGTGGACGGGTGAAATCCAGTCCTTCCCCCACAGTTTTCCTTGCCTTGCAAGGGGCCATGATCTCAGCTCCGCCAGCGGTGGCGGGGGCTGCTGCTGCGTGTGATCTGCGGGGTGAGAGAGAAGCACGGTCCGTATGCCTTGCATCTGCAGAACAGCCCAACATTTGACAGCCCGTCTGGGGTGAAGGGTTGCAGTTAAGGAGGGGAGGGCGCGTTTTGCAGAAAAAGCAAAGAAAAATTGCTCAGAGGGAGGACTCCAGGGGAGGACTGCAAAGGATCGTGCATTATCATTCATTGCAGCTCAGCTTAGGGATAGAAGGTGGACGGTTGAAATCCATGCACCACCACCACCACTTTAGCAGTCCTCCTCAGCATGGCTAGCTTGCTCAGGTCCTTGGTGATGGTGTACGTCATTGGATTCTCCCACCCCACCCCGTAATTCTGAAAAGGGATGTTCTGTTAATGGGAGACTTGGGAAGATTTTTTTTCCTCATCGTGAATTATAAAAAAATATCCTTTGATCGTTTGGTGCGTTCCTTTCACAGTTAAAAAAAATCAGCCCTCCCTTTTCAGAACATCCTTTTTCAGAATCCCCCCTACCCGCAAAGGATTAAGAATAACCAAGGCAATGTTGGAGAAAGTGTTGCTTAAA